>PVIR01001918.1:0-111904 GCA_004026965.1 Petromus typicus
CACTGAGCTAACTCCCCGGCCCTGTCTATGATTATTTTTGACAACTTATTTAGCCAGGGATGAGGAACATGAAGTCCAGAAAGTTCATTTTGTTGTCATCTATGCCGGTTAACATTGATGGTGAATTTAGCTAGAACGAGACACTTCAGAAGAGGTGATTGGGTTGTGAAGACACTGATGTCATTAGTAGAGAATCTCATTGGTGGGTACATAGCTGACTAGATGATAAGGAGGAGGGGTTTAGTTGGGGAAAGTAGGTCATAAATGCATGAGTTGGGGATTATATCTGATCCCTGGTGTATTCTTTGGCTCTTCCCTCACTCTGTGCCACACAGATCCCATGAATTAAGCAGCTTCCTTCCACCATATCCTCATGCCCATGGTGCCCCTGTCTTGGACCAAGTTGACCACTGGCTGGAACCCCTGAACCTGTGACCTAAAACGTTTCCTCCTCCATTAGGCTACAGACGTCATATACCCTATGTATTCCCTGCAATGGGAAATTGGTTGAATTCACTAGACCAAAGACAATGTTAATGCTCCATGTGCAGAGTTTTGCACACACTGACCTTCAAAACTGTGAAATACGGTGGTCATTTTTCTCTCATTTTATCCAGGAGGAAATCGAGTTCAGTGGCTTTTCCAAGGTCACAGGGCCAGAGCATGGGAAAACTGATCCTTCTGACGCTGAGCCCAGTGGTTCACAGGCCACTGACTCTCACGGTTATTGTCAAGTCCACAACAGCACATCCCTCAGGTAGGAGTTAAGATGGTCTTCCTTTAGACCTTTAACAAAACCATTTGTTTGTTTTAGTACCATCTGTGACTTTTCTTCCTCTTTGCTTGCCATTTGCCTCTTAGCATGAAAAGGGATCGACTCAGCTACTCGGCTGGTCTTTGAGATTCTGGGAATCAAGGAGAATCCTCCTCTGAGGTCAATTGAAATGATTATTTGAGAGACTCAATTTCCTTCAGAGAAGGCATATTGTCAGTTCAATCTACTGTAGAATTTGTGATATTAATGAATTGAAGTATACTTTAGGGATTTCTCCCAGATGCTTATTTTAATTTAAGCTCTAGGGGTTTAACTTTCCGAAATACTCGGTTTTGTTCATTACAAAAACTAATAACTGGCTTATTTCCCTGCTAATTTGGGTACGAAGGTTAATTATCTATAGTGGAGTGGTCTCAAGCTAATCTAAAGTCTACCTGAACTCGGCGCTGTGGCTAATTGATTCCCCCATGCACTGAGAAATGAGGATTTCTTTGTAGAAAAATAAAGAAAAGCCCACTGAGGTGGATTCCTTTTGTCACTGCTCTTTGTAAAAGGAGTGGTCCCTCTAACATGGCAGGCACTCTTTCTTTTTTTTAGAGCACCAGGACATCCATTCAATTATTTCACTCCATTCCATTCTTGCATCTTTTTTTCTTTCCACAAAATGCCAAGCCACCAGCTCCCACCAGAGTTCATTTGGTGTGAGTATAAACAGTGAGAATATACACTCTAAATGTTGCTGACCTGAGAGTAGTGAAATCAGAATGCCTCGTCTTCACCAGCTCGCCACCAAGGAGACTGTTATCACATTTGAACAATGGCGTCTGTCTCTGTAGTTTCAACAGAGCCAAAGCCTTCACATACATTTCTCATTCTTCCTTACGGTCTTGTGAGTCATTTTATTCTACTGTTTAGCAGATGAAGAAACTGAGGCCCAAGTGCACATAATAAGCCAGGGTGACAAATGAAAAGAGAATATACATTCCCTGATTTCCAATTCTGTTATCTTTCTGCTTTCTAACACTATCTTTGATATCTGTAACATATTCAAAAAAACATGTTATACTGGGATTTTTCTACTATTCCAGACATCTCACTATATATATGATTCTTTTTATTGCACTCCAAAAATCCAGTTTTGTGGAAAGATGGACTAACACTGCCTATAAGGTCCCAGGGAACATTCTATTGTTCAACAAACATATCTTTGCCTATCAGGTCAGCGCTTCTCCCTCTGCTGAATCTGTTGCTCTTAGAATAGGAGGCCAGGGTCCTGGGGCTTTTGCCTTCTTTCCAAGAATTCAAACCATAGTTGGCCCTGAACTTCCTATACACACATTAGTCTTTGGAGCAATCTTTCTCTATCCACCTCTGATTTATTTAAAAATTACTTTCTAAACCAACTTGAAGCAGCTCAAAATTAATTTAAACTCCCCCAAAACTGAATTTGTCAATGTCCACCATTGTAATTTGTTACATTGCATTATAACCTACTACAGAACCGTGGCAATGTCAGAACTGCGATGATGTAGTGTGGTCTCCATGTACAATATATCATAAGAGCAGTTCCCACTCTCATGATAGATGGGAGAGCCTGGGAAGAATTTAAAAAGAGGCCTAAATTTGTAGAATTTTTTATTCCCTTTAAGTGGTTGAGGGCGTCACCCCCAGGAGATTATTGAAAGCCTAAATCATTTTTTCTCCATTTTGCTCTGCATCAGAGGTCTGCTAAAGCAATTAACCCAGCATGTTGGCTGAATTGCTCAGGAACAATTCGCTTTTCCTGTGGCCATGTAGCTTTGGCCATGACATTGCCCCATTAGTTCAGAAAAGAAAAATTCATTTGCTTTGGCTTAAAGGTGTCAACGATTAGGTACACTCATTTCTGTGGTGGCCACCAGAGTGACAGGTCCTTGGTGGACTTTGTCCCTGAAAACAGAGAAAGAACTCACCTACAGTTTCCTGCATGCTAACCTGGGACTCTTTCTGTGGTCGGTACCTGCCCTGCAACCTGCTGGCTTTAGTTCATCAATACCAGGCTGAGGCTCTTTAGCTATGGAGAACAGTGAGAACACTCTGGTGAAATAAACACAGTGCCCTTTGTTTGTGAGTAAAAGTAAACACTTTTTAAACAAGTAGGAAACACTCTCATCAACCAGCAAATGCAAGGGATCCACAGGTATGAGTGAAATAAGTTATTCTGCTGCTTAAAGTAGCTCAAGAGTCCTCCAGCCATTTAAGCTCAATAGTTCCATGACTACCTTTTTCCAGAAGAGGGAATTAAGGCCCACTCACTGCAGGGTTAACAGCCCAGACATAGCTGTGTATCAGGACCTCAGGCCCCCGGTGTTCTACACTCTGAGCCAACAGGTCTCCAAGAAAAATACCCAACATGTTAGTGTGTCCTGACCAATTGTGAACTTCTGTTGCTTTTAATCTGTTATGACTTTTACATTTAAAAATTGGAAATGGTTTTGCCTATTAAAAAGATGATGAAGGTGCTTTTTTGTAGTAATAAATCCATTCTTTTTAGTTGTTTTGCTTGATTTCCTAATTGAAGGCAAAGAAGGAGTTGTGATCATTGCCCCATATCTTAGTTACTTTCCTCATTGCTGAAACAAATCAGCCAACACCCCGAAGTGAAAGGAGGTCAGGTTTATGTAGCACACAGTTTGTAGAGGTTTCAGGGCATAGTCAGCTTGCTCCAAGGCAGGGAAGCCTGGCAGAGGATGTCACAGATGAGAAACAGTCCATGCCAGACATGCAGAAAGAGTAGCAACAAGCCCTTCTTTCCTTTTTATCGCATCCAGGCTACTAGTTTTTTGGGTGGTGCCATCGACATCTACTGTGGCCCTCCTAGCATCCACACCAAGAACTATGCTAAACCAACCTGTGGACTAAGTTAGCACTACATACCTTTAATCCAAGTATCACACACCCTAGATCTAGCTGCTCCAGAAAGCTCCACTTACAAGTGCAAGAGGCTTATACAAATCATAACACATTGAGAATTGTAGGTCCTCCAGGGGATCTAAAATTTATACTAAGGTCTGTATGGCCCATGTAAGATTTTTATGGAATCTAAAGTGGCAGCAGAAGTGTAATAATAGTCTAGGATGTCACAATTTTACCCTGAAGACTTCTCTTTCCTTGTTCCATTCTTTGTTTCACCTCTGGGATGAGACTTTTCCCACAAAGAGAACATCCATGCATCACTCGTATGAGATGAGCATAGCCCAGGGGAATCCCAGCAATCAGTCCACAGATATGGGTCAAGGCTGAGCTCTGCCCTGTGCCAGGCTTCTCCTTCTGGATGGAAAGTGAATGTAGGTAAATATGTATTGAGCACTTGACCATGGGAAGCTGCTGTGGTACTCACTCTCAGAACACCATAGCTTGGCAACAGATAGAACTTCTCCAAGGACAGAAAAAGAAGCAGGATGTGACTCAGTGAGCTTTCCCAAAATGTTCCTCTGAGCTGAATATAGTAGCACACACCTATGATCCCAGGACTAGGGAGGCTGAGGCAGGAGGATGGTAAGTTTAAGGTCACTGTGGGCTACACAGCAAGCTTGGGTCCAGCCTTGAGACCCTTAAGATCCTGTCTCAGAAGAGATATCTCTCTGGACCAGCTCTTTGCACTGTTTGCCTTCCAGTGATTCATCCCCAAGTTCTTCCTGTTAGCCATGGCCCTCAGAGCTACTCGTAGGGATGGCTTCCTTAGATTTAGTAGTTCTTGTGGATGTCCCAGATCTAGGATCCTATTACAGGAACAGCACAGTCTGAGAAGGACGAGCACTGTCACATCTAGGTCAGGCTCTCGGGAATGGAACTTCAGGCTGGTCCCTTAGTGTCTTAAGGCACCAGCGCTCTCATCTGTTGCTCAGCTCTATACTGGACCCATTAAAGTCTTTAAGACATGCCAGCTGTCACATTTACCAAATCTGCACGGTTACCATTCCCTAGTTATGGTACCCCATGGCCGAACTCTTGTTTTAACTTCATGATAAAGCCTAACCTCATTTTTATTGCTTCTAAGTCTGTCACAATAGTGTGACCCCAGAGAGGCCCACCCAAATGTGGAGGAGATAACTTCTTCCTGGTGGAACTGTGCCTGGAAAACAGACTCTTCTGTGGAAGATGTGTACAGATTGCCTGAGCAAACCAACTTGAATTAATCACAGCTCTTCTGTTTCTCAGCACCTCTTATGCAATTTACCATGGCCGTGGGCTCCTTTAAAAATGGAAATATGGAGCATAAGCACTGGGGAAAATATCATTTAATGAAGAACCAAAACTTAATCTGAAACATGGGAAAGAATTTAAATTACAGAGGCTTCAAGGATTAGATGTGGTACTGTATTTCCAAAAGTTGAGAGGATTTTTAGAAATCAAGAAATCAAACTTTTCCATCAAGTTTCTTGTCCCTGCTAATCATACAAAATCATATCTTATTATGATCAGACTTAAGGTGTACTGTAGTCTGCATATTCCTCTGCATATCAAATTGTAACACTGAGTTTTATTTGTGTCCATGGCTCCCAACTGTATCCACCATATATGTACAAAAAGCAATATTATGCACCTTGGTATTTATAAAACTGGGGCACAGTTTCACTGGTTTTACTTGCCAAAATCTTATACATACAACAGATGACGTAGAATGTGGAATCTGGAGAGTGAATTCAGGCCCCTTCTCTGTATGCCCCTGGCTCTGATTTATTTAGGTTCCTGTGTTGTAAGAAGGAGGTAAAAGATACACTGACCGAGGGAAGCTTTTTCCAGGCTGAATCCTGCAAACCCACTGAACAGATCTTTATTCTTTCTTTTTATAATGTCCTTTGACTTGATTGTAGTTTGATTGTTGCAGTAACGGAGAGCTAAATAACACAGCTTCCTCTTTGCATTGATCATTGAAGTTGTATAAAAGCACGATCGATTTTTATATGTTGCTTGTACTCTGCAAGCTTATTAGTTTTAGCAGCTTTCCCATTGTTTCTTTGTGACTTTCAGGATACTAGGTCATGACATCTGTGAATACAATTTTATTTCTAAACACAAATTGAAATTCCAACTCATAGATTTCATGTTGTGAGTCTTCAAGTGACATCATCTTCACTGTTAGGAGGGGAGCTTAATTCCCAGTGGTAGGAGGGGAAACACAGATAGTAGAGAAGGGAGGTTAAAAACATTTAGATTCTGGAGAATCTAGCCAGCTGTCTCTCCAGTTTGAGCTCCCACCACACAGATGCTTTTTGTTCAGTGTCATCTACTAGCATTTGCCTGTGCAGCCTGACTTTGGATATGGGAGGAGGTAGCAAGATGCAGCTTAAGGTGCAAAGAATACTCTCCTTAATTCTCTTTTATTGTTTTAATCATTTCTGCTACTGGACTTTGTATAATCTCTAAGAAAGACGAAGAAAACCAGCCTAGGCAACAGGACTCACTTTTAGATATTCCCAGGAGAGGCCTCTGCAACCTACTTCTGTTCTGTAGAAAACCAAGAGGCCAAGTCCTATAGAGGAACAGAGTCCTTAAGACGTGTGGGTAGATTTGAGAAGTCAGAGGTTTGAGAGTTGAAAGCTGCCTTGTCCATCTCAGGCAGACTCTGGAAAAGCAGAAAGTCCTAATGCTACTGATAAAATATAAGTAAAATCCCCCAAACATCCATATGTCCACAAGTTGGTTCACAGCATGATACTCTAGGAAGGTGGTGAAAGCTTCTGAAGTCTTAAATTATTGGGTGTGTGTTCCTGAAGAGGATCATGGGACCCTGATCTGCTCATTTCTCTTTCTCTCTCTCTTTGCTTCCTAGTTTGGGTTGTGAGCATTTGCTCTGACACACTGGGTTAGTGAACTTTCTCACTGCTGAGACAAAATACCCTATACTCACAAATTAAAGGAGGAGAGATTAAATGTGACTCATGTTTGGGGGAATTTAGTCCATGGTCAGCAGGGAATATCATGAAGAAAAAGCATGGTAGAAGAAAGCTGCTTGCTTCATGGCAGCCAGGAAGCAGAGAAGGGAGGAGCCAGGGAGGAAGATGTACCTCCCAAAGGCACACCCCCAGTTATACCATTGTTCCATCCAAGCCCCACCTTTTAACAACACATTTACCTAAGAATTCACCAATGGATGAGTCCATTGATTAGTGGCCCCACCTTCAGAAAGCTCAACCTTTGGATATGTAATTGCAGGGGTGGCCTAGATCTAAATCATACCACCATGGCTCCCACTGTGGTAGGCTACCATTCACTGTGGGCACCATGATGGAGCTCACACAGGCACCATGCCTTTGAAACTCAAAAATTGTGAGCTAAGCAAACTTTGGACTTTATAACCACTGCTTCAGGTTTTGTTGTAATAGTGTGAGTACTGACTGATACATCTGGAAAATAAATGGGTAAAGGATACCTCTAGTCCATTTACATAGGCCTAAAGAAGCTTCAGATTTTACTCAAATATCAGGGCATCTTAGGTGGACAGTATGTTTCCTGGATGTCCAATAGAAGCATGAATGTGACACATAGTCTATGAGAAATTAAGAGGCTGAGGAGAAGAGTGTCACATAGTGGGTGTAAGAGTGCTTCCCTTATTGAGACTTGCTTACCAGACTGGACTTTAGAAACTTGGGTTTTGGAAGGATTCTCATCATTCCTTATCTGAACATAGTGACCTATTATGATCTCTAATGGTGTACAATGTGCTTTCTGCTGAATGCTTTCTCTCCTATAAGGAATCCAGAGCATTTGTACATCCTGAGCAAAGGTGGCCCATATGAAAAGCTGCCAATGAAAACCTGGGGCACTGAGCTCTCCCAAGTTTCCCTGGTAGCCAACATACCTGATAACTCTTTGCTTCGAGGATGAAGCATATCTGACATGACTGCACTGGGAGAAGACTCCTGGACACTTGTTCCTGGGTTCCTTGGACTTTGGCCTACATGCCTTTCACTTTGGTTACTATTCTGTGTATACTCCCACTGTAACAAACCAAAGATACAGGCATAACTACAGGCTGAATCCTGCAGGCTCTACTGAATCTTCCAACCTGGGGCTAATCTTAGGGATGGATACTCAGCCCCAGAAGTCATAGACTAGTAAAAGATGATGATGCCAATAGTAACCTATGAGAACCAAATATCTAATTCCAGGGAAGCAGAAAAGTGATTCAGGTGATGTCAATGTATAGAGAAGACAGAACAAGACCCCCAACAGGACCAATATCGCCAAACTATCCAACCCAGAACTCACTGGCAGGAATTAACTGGGATAATGTCCCTTTGCTGCTTGAAAGAATGGGGACTTGAGAGAATGATTAAGTTTAATTTTTAAAAAATTAAATTCCATTTCTGTTACTCCCATATACGTTCTTATAGCGCACAAGTGCTTTGAGGAGAAAAGCAAAATTATGCATGTTAGAAAGGAAATTAAAAACATAAAATGTAGTTCATCTTTCTAGCTTCTAGTTACCACATCTCCTTCAACTATGCAAGAGTGTAGGGTCTCAGTCCCAAGGGTTCATGTTGTCCCCACTGAATAATACTTAGTTGAGCAGCATAGATCCTTGTGGGCCCCCCTCCTCTTTATGCTCCCCTTCATTTCATGGTGTTCTTTTAAACTCAGTCCTACAGATTATCAAATGCCAAAACTCAATCCTACACCCATACCCTCCTGTTACATTGTTCTAAGAAGTGAGCTAACCTCAAGTATCTTGCTGCTGGGACTTTGGCATGGCCTTGAGATTTTCCAGGCATAGTGGGCACCCTGTCTGCCAAATGGTTCTGCTCTCCTGGGTCAGGAGTGATATGTCCTGAAGGGGCTGGAGAAGGAAAACTGGCAAATCATTTGGTTTCATGTTTCACTGCTTTATTTTTATGTTTGAGTAGAGGGACTCATCTTCCTCCCTTAGGATTAAGATCCTGCCAGTAACCATTATCAGACCTACATGTGAGGTCTGCAGCCTCCCAACTCATCTAGCTTTTATCTTTTGAATAAAGAGCTTTTGCTGCCTTTCAATACCCCAGTGCTTTGCAAAGCATTGTCTCAGCACTAGGAAGAACCCGGCCCCATTTGTCTTCCTAAATTCTGGATCTTCCTTCTCTTTGTCTCCCAGACAGACTGGGGAAAAGACTAACAAGAGAAAGTGTGTTTCCCACGTACAGAAAAAGGGTTTCTTTAAGGACTCTCTTTGTAAAGTTATGTCCTGAGGTTTATATCTGTAAATCAATGGTTTGTTTTTGAAATTCTCAACTCCGAGTAAATTTTAAATGTCAAAACTTAAGAACATCCTAATTCTCTCCTATTTTTCCAAGCCAGGACACTAGACTCCCAAACCAGTGTTCCCCCTTTGATAGGACCCTCAGAGGTACATTGTGGAGCATACAGTCATTTTCTAGATTGACCTTAAAATTCTTTGAACATTTTTAACTTCTCCTTAGTAACGTGAGGTAGGTCTATCATTTATAAGCTTCTCTAAGCCTTTGCTTGAAGTTCTTCATGTTTTCTAAGGTAGCTGAGCTTCTAAGAAAACAATTACATTTGTAAGTAGTTTGAATCTTTCTTTATATCAAGTCCTAAGTCTAGTACAGTGGCCCTTGGTTCAGTTCCTGAGGGCTGGTTATAACTCCAATTGGTTGTCACCACAGCTGAGACCAGGATGTTTACCTGCATATATGATATAGATAACAAGAGACAGATGAATCTTCCATTAACCTAATTAACCCATGTTGTTCATATGTCAGGCTGGTCATAACTTGAGGATCCACTGTAATTTGATGATGTGACTCCTATGGAGATTAATAATGTCTCAAAAATGTCCAAATAACTAGGACTTATTTTTTAATTTTTAAGCTGCCCAGAATGGCTCAGACCTGCAATTGTCCTGCCACAACCTCTCAGAGTATTGAGGTTTCAGCATGCGCCACCATACTCAGCTATGAAGAGACTGTTATTCGGTGCTGCTTGGCTTTCTACCTCCTTCTTTATGAGAAATTTCCATGCACAAAATTCTCCATTCTTGAGATCAGGTCCTTTGTCAAAACTCTCACTTATGACCCACTTCCCACTACTCTACTAGAATGTTTAATACCAAAGACATTAAAATTCCATATTGGGAAGAATGATTCCTACCTATTTTGTCTCACTAGAGCAACCGTTGAACTTGACTCGGTACTCTAATTTAATTGCTATGAGAATTCTCTCCACCATAAAAGCCTCATTCATCTCAACAAGAGCCTGAACACTCTATTTTGCCTGAACTTCCTTCATTTTATTCTTTAGTGTTAATAGGGCACTTTTATTTTCTATCCCTTTGAATGTTTTATTTTAATTACCAGATGAATGTTTTTACACATGAAAGGAAACAAGAAACCAAGGCTAAAAAATCCATTTCTTTCAACAGCATCAAATGGGATGAGCTTACTTACACTAAATACAGTATAATGTATTATGTTTGATGTGAATAGACCATGTGTCTTTTAAGAGAGCAATATTCTAATAATAAGGACGAATTCTAGATAGAGCTTCACATTTTATAAAGTACTCTTCTGGTCATGATCTCAGCCTTGTGCAAAGTGAGGGTCAATAGAATTACAGTCATTTATACAAATATGAGAACAAGCTAAGGTCTTAATGGATATTCACAACTGGACTTATTCTCTGATTATGAAGCCACAATACCACCAGATCAGAAATGCATAACATCTTCAACATTAAAAAACTGCATACACATGTGCACGTGGAAAAATCTGAATAAGGCCTGTGAGCCATTCCCGTGTCAATTTCCTGGTTGACATTGTACTATAGTCACACAAGGTTGGTTGGGGACTGGCTGAAGGAGCATGTGGACTCTTTCTCTTATATTTTTTATATACTGTACAGTGGGTCAGTAATTATTTCAAAATTACCAGTTTAATAAAACGTTCCTTTAGTTGAATCTATCTTTTATTGCCTTTATTTTCAGCAAAATGTTTACATTTTTTTCACAATACAAACTATTCAATCATCAATGACACCAGGATACACTGACCCAGTACATGAGAGGTGTAATCAGTTACATCTAAGGATATACATATTCAGTTTGTCTTATTTTAGGCTAATTTTACTGACTCCTAAAATCACTAATATGATGAACTACCATCGTGAAATAAAATGGAAAATTATTTTAAAAGTTTTGGGCAAGAGATGATATCTTGTAAAATTTAACAGCACTAAGCATAAAGTGGACACACAAGGGTTTTAGTGATGAAAACCACATGATTCACTGCTTGGGTCAGCTGGCAGCAGGGCTGTATTATAGTTTGAACCTAGCAATGTCTCCTAAGGATACTGTCATGAAGGATTGGTGTCTAGCTGGTGCTGCTAGGAGCTAGAATCTTGGGAAGAAGAAGGTCACAAAGTAGCATGCCTGTGAGGGGTAAATTCGTCTCCAGCCCCCCTCCCCACCCACTATCCTTCACCTTCCTCCCTCCTGTCCATCATGCTCTCCCATGTATTTCTCATCATGATGCCATATCTTCTGCTCCATTATGGGCCCAAGAGCAACAGAGCCAAGAAACCAAGGACTTAAACCTCTGAAACTGTAAGCCAAAATCAATCTTTCCTCCATTATGTTGTTTCTCTCTGGTGTATTATCACAGTGATGGAATGCTAACTAATACAATTTTCATACAACAAAGCTTATTAAGGGCAAGGGACTGCATGGCTTGTGGTCCTCCTTACTGACTAAGTAAGACCTTCTGTATTATTCCCTTCAAGTTGGGGTACCATAGTTTGAGAGACATCATGTGACTGAAGATGAAACAAAGGAGAATGGCGAGATGTCACCCACACAAGGAAAAAGTGGGGACATATTTAATCCAGAGAAATGCAAATTTAAATGGGACTTGGGAACTGGCTTCTCAAATTTGAAGAACTGTCATAAGAAAGTAAGATTAAATATATCTACAGGAATTGGAGATAAGATCAATGTTGGAAGTTAAATAAGAGGATATTTGACTCTGTAGGAGGAAGTCTGAGAGTCTCATTAAAACAGGACTGTTTCAAGATGTCCCTGATGACCATCTGTCTGGCTTGAAGTCCCCATGTTGATTCTTCAAGATAACTGTAGCTTTGTCAGGATGTCCTTCTAATGGGTTACCTAAAAAGGATGACAACTCTGAACATCACTTCCCACTCACACCTTTGCACAGATTACTTTCACAAATCACCTGTCACCCAAGAAGGGGCAGAGAAAATCCTTATAAGAGTAGAATCAACCAACCACATAGTTCAGATGAACATGACAAGCAGGATGTGTTGAGGTTAGATTGGGCAAAGAAACATATTCAACAAAGTCAATGTGTTGCAGATACTTCCCTCAAAGTCTCATCTACAGAGAAGTAGGACTTCTGCAAAGTCTCTTTATTTTTCAGGAAGAGCTCTTCTAGAAGATTCCCTGATGAACACACACACACTTACACGCACACACAAATGAATGCATAGAAAGTGCATAAAATCTGAATAAGATATATAGATTATTCTCCTGTCATTCTTTGTAATATTGTAGTATAGTCATGCAGATGTCACCATTGAGGGGAAGCTGAATGGAGGACACAGATCTCTCTATACTGTTTCTTATAACTTCCTATAAATAATTATTTCAAGGTAACATGTTTGAAAAATGCCTCAATTTCAGTTAAATCTAATTTTTATTTATTTTTAAGCTATTTTTATAATATCATTTAATTACTCGTTAAATATATACACACCCAAATTATCAGATGCCAAATGAGCAGTTATCAAATAGCTTTATCCACTCATATCTCTAATACTTCCTCCCAAAACAGTAGGCCTAAACTTATACTTTTTAGCCACTTTTCCAGGTGCTGGGACACTTTTTGTGCTGGAACAAAATACTTATAACCACCACGTGGCAGACAAGAAGCAGAGAAAAGGAAAGTCAGAGAGAAGTTATACCCCTCAAGTTCACACACCTCTGACCTATTTGCTCTACCTAGGCTCTACCTTCGTATAACCCAACTCTGAACTCCGAACTCACCAATAGATTAGCCCATTAATGAGGTGGCTGCTCCACCATCCAGTCACATCTCTAGGCTTTTCTTAATCCATCAAGCTGGCAATCAAGATTAACCATCACAAAGGTCAATCCTTAGACAGTGGGGCAGATTGGAGACAGATTAAGCAGAAGATAAGGAAGACAAAAAAAAAAAAAAGGAAAAGAGAAAAAGCACAAAAACAAAGCAAGGGAAGTGTAAGGAGTAAAGCCAGCATTTGTCATTCAAAAAGATAAACATTTTACAGCTCAGCTTGACTGTGTCAAGAACACTTGTGTTTTAATAGTATGCCTGCGAGCTTTCAAAACAAGTGTTTACCTGTCACAATAAACAGTTATGAGCGAGGAACACAAAACAGAGAGAACCAGGAGCTGGCAAACTGCCACTCTTCCACGTGCTGCTTTGACTGAGCTTGGCATCCGGGCTGTGGCAGCTTTGAGTCTCTGTGATCTCTCCCTGTGGTGGCTACTGAGACAGGTCACTAGACCTGCAGAATAAGCAAAATCCATTAAGGGGCTACATGGCAAAGTATAATTGGATCTTCTGTGAGTCCAGGTCTGTTGCTGGCCAGATGGAAGCTTATAAGGAGCCCCTTGGTCCCAGGAGATGAGAACACACAGAGATTTCTAGAAAGACTCTTAAAGGGGAGCTGGGGCATAAGACACCACATATCTCTTTCTTTCTGTCCTAAACCTCCCGCAAAGACTCTTGTATAAAATAGGAAAATAGTTAAGTGTACCAGCTACATTTATCTCACACTTACAGTTTGCTATTAAGAGCTGATAGTCTAGTAAAAACTGAATTTTGAGGTACCTATTGTAAATGAATGGTTGAACATGTGTTAGTAGGCACAAGGTCCTGGATTTTGCATACACAACTCTTTAATGAGACCAAACATGAAAAAAATTGTGGCAGAACTTTCTGGGTACAAGAGACTCATTTGAAGTCCAAACATGCAAATAAATTGAAAGTGAATAAATGGGAAAAGATAATTTATGCAATTGGTAACCAAAACAGAGGTGGCTATATTGCTATAAGAAAAATAGATTTTGCATTTTTAAGTTTACAAGAGAGTCTGGGGATTTAACTCAGTAGTTCCAGTATCTGCTTTGCAAGTGCAAGGTCCTGAGTTGGATAACCACATACCACAATGACTTTGACCATGAGCAATCAGTACCACACACCACAGTGCCAGGCATGGTGGCACACAACTGCAGTCATACCACTCACGAGGCAGAGGCAGGAAGATTTCTGTGAGTTGGAGGCCAGCCTGGGCTACATAGTGAGCTCAGGACCAGCCTGTACTACAAAAGGGAGACCCTGTCTCAAAAACAAAAGTTTACAAGAGACCGAAAAGCATCAGATATTTATAAAAGATTCATTACAAAAAGACATAACAAATGTAAACATTGATATATTAAATAACAGACCAAAACTAAATGAAACAAAACTTGACCCAGATGTGGGAGTTTGCATCTTTAATCTCAGCACACTGAAAGGTTAGAGCAAGAAGCTCACAATTTCAAGCCCAGCCTGAGCAACTTAGTGAATTCTGTTTCAAAAGTATATCTATATATCTCCGGTACTGCCTCCCTGAAAGAGTAGACTATGAAGTAGATGATTCTATAATTATAGCAGACTTCAATACTCCACTCTCAACAATAAATACAACAGACAGAAAATAAATAAGGAAACAGAGAACTTAACACAGTAAACCACTCAGACCTAATAGACACTTCAGAACATGCTATCCAACAACAACATCAGCCTTGCTCATCAGACGTGAGACAGCTTTTGGGATAGATCACAGATCAAGCCAGAAATTACCTTGAAATATAGTGTCACATGAACCAGCTTCCCATTATCATAACAATGTCCCTGAAGTCATCAACTTACAAAGAGGAAAGGTTTAGTTTGGCTCCCAGGCTTGGAGTTTTCAGTTCACAATTGGTAGGTCTTATTTGGCCTGGGCTAAGGAAACACATCATGGCAGGGAGTGAGTGGTTGAGCTAAGATATTTACCTCATAGTGGCTAGGAAGCAAACGAGAAAGAGAAAAGAAAGGGGTCACACTATCCCCTTCCAGACAGTGCCCCCAATGTCCTGAAATCTCCAACATGGTCTCCAACATCTTATAGTTTCCACCACCTCAAAAATGCACCATGGGCTGGGAACCAAGTTTAAATGTGCATAAGCCTCTGAGAAACATTCCTATCCATACTGCAGCAGATGCCCGTGTTCAACATTAAAAGGCAGTGATAGTATTCAACATTAATAGACAGAACATTCTGACATAATCCATAATGAGGATGGATCTTGAGGATGTTATCTTAAGGGGAACAGAATAAGCCAGACACATGAAGATAAACACTGCATGGTGTCACTTATTTAAAATAACTAGAGTAAGCCAGCTCCACAGAGACAGGAAGTAGAATGATGCCTAACAGGAGCAGGGGGGAGCGAGAAGTGTTTGATGGATGTAAAGTTTCAGTTTTGGAAGATGAAGAGTTGCAGAGATGGATGGTGGTGAGGATTACACATAAATACGATCACCACTGAACAGGGGTGTACTCTGACAAGGTCAAGACTGTGGGTTTTATGTGTGTATGGTACTGGGGATTAAACTCTGAACCTTCACATGATGCAACATCCCTAGTCTTTTTAAAACATTTTTAGTACTTTTTACTTTGAGATAGGGTCTTACTATGTTGCTAAGTTGCCCAAACTGGACTTCAACTCACAATCCTCATGACTCAGCTTCTCAGAGTGTTTGGATTACAGTGCGTCCCACCATGCCCAACCTAGGTAAATTTTACTAGAAGCAAAAATCAGGAGGAAAATGGGTATGGCTTCATAATTCTCTGGATATGCTGACAGAGAGAAAGAATTTCAGATTTTGTGATGGTGGGGAAGGCGGTGGCCTACCAAAGTGAACATAGGCAGCAAATCATGTCTGGGATTCGGGAGGCAAATGCTTGGTTCGGTCATTCAGAAGTTGCCTATTCGAGGAGCTAATAAATTGCTTCTGTGCAGAATAAGTGGGATATGTGAACCGGAAGTGCAGTGATGAACAGGGTGATGATCCTAATTACGCTGGCATCTTAGAGACACAATACCCAAAACCCTCCACGCAAAAGAGAAGAGATTTATTTTAGCTTGCAGAGTCAGCCCGTGATATCCAGGATCCGAGACAGTAACAGATGGCAGAGGGGCATGGTGGAAGAAAAGGTGCTCAACCCATGGATGGCAGCCAGGATACAGAGAGATGGCAAGACTGAGGATAAGCATATACTTTCCAGGCTGCACCCCTAGTGTCCGCCTTCGACCAAGCCCTAATTCCTACTACACATTCAGTTATAAACTCTCTCAGGGATGAATCTACCCATGAGTAAACACCCCACAATCCAAATTTCCTCCAAAAACATGAGGCATTGACTGGCTAATTTCATGCTAAGCCATAACAAGTGGTACTAAATTGGGGTTCTTTTGTGTACAGAGAGAAACCCAGATCACCAGAACAGAATGAGGACACAGAGAGAAGCAGGACCTGCAGCCAAGGACAGAGTCCTGGGCTCCAGCACTGTTTGTTCCTGAAACAGAATTGTGTAGTCTACCCATTGGCACATACTCAATTAACTCCTTGTACCTCACACTTCTGCCATATCCTCGACATGAACCAATCGAGTCAAGGATCTCCCAGACCCAGGACATTTCTGAGTCCCGGTGTCCTGTTGCCATGGAAACAGTTTGTACCTGTGGACTTGCTGCGACAAACTCAAGAACAGTTAGGGGAAGACATTATGCTCTTCTGTTGCTAGAACTTATTATGCATATTTTTTTCTTATTGGCTAAAGTTAACGGAAAAAAATAACAATGTTACTGAGCTTTTCTCTGTCTTTTCAAGTCTTTTATTAGAATCTAAGTTCCAAGGGACAGAGTTACATGTTCAGAATTCTTCTGTGTTTTCATCCTATTCCTGTCTGCAGAGATTAACAGAGTGCCATTTAAGGAGATAGGGTTTTGGAAAAGTAGACTTTCAATAAATGTTTCAAAAACCCTAAGCCCCATTAAATTTGTTGAATTATACAAATGAATACAATGACTATTTTGTCCAGTGGCCTTGGAATCTCAGTAAGAACAGTAAAAAACAGTGATACTGACACTCACTAATTGGCTGTAAAAGATGCAGTGAGTAGCAATGAAGACCAAGAGAAATGCTTTACCATAAGTTATAGCAACAGGAGGCAATCAGCACAAATTTTAGCTGGCATGTGGAGTGCTAAACAAACAACTATTGGGACAAAGTTTTGCGTCAGAATGTACTGAGTGCCAAATTCAAGAGAATTTCAGAGCAGTTGAGTACTGAAGTGGGACTGTAGTTACCAACAGTCAGTCTCCCAGGTAACACCCCCAACCCCTCTTCATGATTCATGTGCCACCTGTATGACCACAGGGCCCAAACTTCTATTTCCATGATGTTCACCTTTAAGTTCCAATCATATATGCCTCATGCGAATGGGATTCATGCCTCTAACAAGGGACCAAAAGCTGGGTTGCTCTTTTCTCCCTGCAAGAGGATATTACAAAAAGAGACTGTGTATAGCCCAGCAGAGATCCCTCTCCCCAAAGTAACAGTTTCAGTCTCTAGACCAGTATTCAGTGTCTGGATTACTGAACAGTAAGCAGTCCCTAGACACCAGAAGTGGAAGAGGCAAATATCCAGTGCTTACACGCCATCCAGAATATGATGATTTGAACTACCTTCTCTTATCATACAGTACTGGGGGTTGAACTTGGTGCAGCTCTACCACTGAGCTACATCCCCAGCCTTTTTATTTTTCATTTTGTCACAGTGTCTATTTAATTCTTGCTCATGCAGGCCTAAAGCTCAGAATCCTCTTGCCTCAGCCTCTCAAGCAGCAGGGATTACAAGCACTTGGTATTTTCTCATGAGTGCCCAAATAAACTAAGAAAATAGCACATAATATTTTGTGGCATGTGTATATTTATTTGATTTTGAAAAATGTAAGAATAAGAAATTCAAAACTAATCAAATGGCAACTTATAGGAGATACAGATAATAAGGAGAGGAACAAATCTTTATACATAGTTTATAACATCTAAATATTGACATTTCAAAGTATAATAAACTAAAGGAATTTTAGAAAACATAAAATCAAAGTCTTTTGGAATACAGATTTATGTAGTGAAACTATATTAATTTACTAATCTACCAACAGGAGAATTAATTCGAGTGAATTTGAACACAGTACTCTGATGATGTATCTTTCCCAAAATATAAAAAAGACACCAATATACATCACTAAATATTTTTGCCTCAGATGGTAGCATTAGGACATTAGTTATGAAATGCTTTGGTAGGCTAGAGAAAAGAGAAAATGTACTGAGGTTGTATAGGAAAAGCTCTCACTGGGGAAGAAAAGAGCTGCATGCAAGGATTTGGAAAATGTGAGAAAGAACTGTTATTGAGTTTTAATATGAAGCATTAGTGTGGACCTATTCAAAGTATCTGCTCTCTCTCTTTGTGTGTGTGTGTGTATCTTAGCACTATGCACTAAAAGAGACTGAAACTTTAGTAGTAATGAGAAAACACTAAACACCCAGACATTGGCTTCAAAATATTTGTCTCCACTATCTTAGACCATTTTCTGTTACTATAACAAATATCTGAGATAATTAACTTCTGAAGGAAATATTTATTTCAGCCAATAATTTCAGAAGGTTCAGTTCATGGTATACTGGCCACATTGCTTTGTGCCTCGATGGGTGTATCGGGTGGCAATGGTGAGGAGCAAAACTAGTCAATTCATGGCCAGAAAACAAAAATAAGAAAAAAATGATAAAGGTCCCACAATCTCCTTCAAGGTCACATAGTGACCTAATGACTCCCCACCAGGTCCTGCAGCTCAGTGTTTCTGCAGCCTGCTAAAAGCATCACCTTAGGGACCAAGGGTTCAACACAGAGACTTGCAAGACAATCAAACACAAACTCTAATATCCGCAAACAGCAACCTCATGACCTAGAAGAAAGAACTTATCTTGATCTTGCAGAGAAAGTCTAAGGTGAGTTTGGGAAGCATTTTATACCAGAAATCACAACAGCATTCAGTTTTTGATAAAGATTTCTCCATGCCTTCTCACCATCACCCTTGGCTCTATGCTTTCTTTATTTGCTTTGCAACATGTAGCAGTGTGTGAGATTTTTCTGGATCACTTATTTTCAACCAATTCTCCTCTCATCAATACTACCTTATTTACTCCTTATTTACAGTGGAAGTGGGAAATGGGAACCTGAATGTGTCTTCTCTGAATACAGTATGGCGAACCTCTCACCTGACAGAATTTTCATTGCCAAGAGTATATGTCGAGTATAGTTATATGTTCCTCTGAACTCCTTGAGGATCCTACAAGGCTCTATTTCTACTTGGAAGTAGACTGCTACTTCCTGATTTGACCATTTTCTTATACGTCTGTATTTCTGCCACTTAATTTCCCACCTTTTTACTGCATTTGTTTCTATCCATAGCATAATCACCCCCAGCAACCCAGATGATAACCTATGTCTCCAGCTCTTCCTGCTTTCCCAGGCTGCAGCCGTGACTTCTCTCTACTCTACTCCTTGCAAAGTGCTTCTCTCCAGGATCTTTATAAGATCCATACTCTTTCCATTTACAAGACTTATTACATGGCACGAAAACAATCTGCACACTCTTCCCTTTGATAGACCGAGTTCCTCAGCAGCAGGAGCTGTCCGTCAATCTCTGTAATCTGCACAGTGAGCACACAAGAAACACACGCTTCTTGCTTGGTGCTTCAGAAGCCTGTGCTCTTGGGTTACACCCTTGAGTTCCAGTTCTGATCACACCACTTTCCATTTATGTCTTTAATCTCACAGGAAGAAGAGAAGGAGAGAAAACTTGTCTCTCTTTAGTTGTTAGCAACAAGTGAAATGCTACACTGAAAGTTGTCAGCACAATTCTTGGAATATTCCAGGTGTAGACAAATATTACTTATTATTTTCATCACTAAGGGGCCAAAGGAAAAAGTCATTTTGGTATTTTAATTTTGTTTAATTGTTACTATGGTTATTCTTCTTATTCAAAGAATGAAATATTTAAAAGAATATTCTAACTACTGCTTACTGACAAAATATGACCTTATTCCAAGTCATTCAGCTTCCTTGAGTTTCAGAGACCTTACTTTGTGGGAGGGATATCACAAAACCTATAAGTCTTTGCCAGAGCAAAACAGAACACATATTTGTATTAGCCAGCTTTCCGTTATAGTAACAAAAAACCTTACATATTCAACTTCAAGAAGGAAGGATGTATTCCAGCCCTTAGTTTCAGAGGACCCAGTCCATGGTTGCATGGCTCCACTGTTTATGGATTTGTGCAGAGACAGAATATCATAGTGACAGGGTGTGTGTGTGTGTGTGTGTGTGACAGAGAGAGAGAGAGAGAGAGAAAGAGAGAGAGAGAGAGAGAGAGAGAGAGAAACATAGAGACAGAGAGACAGAGGGGGGGAGAGAGAGAGAGAGAACTCCAGGACAAAATATACCTTCAAAGACACATCCGCAGTAACCCATCCCTCTAACTAAGCCATTCCTCATAATGGATCCACCAATTCCCAATAATGCCACCAGCTGGGGACCAAACTTTTAATACCTAAACCTTCAGGGGACATCCCAACTATAACAGTATTTAAAATCTGTGTCTGGAACAAAGCAGATATTCAATAGTCAGTCATTAAATCATACTCAATCAACTCAATGCCAATAGTTATGACTCAGTAATTCATGATTAATAACTCATTGTAATG
Organism: Petromus typicus; assembly: GCA_004026965.1. NCBI lineage: Eukaryota > Metazoa > Chordata > Mammalia > Rodentia > Petromuridae > Petromus > Petromus typicus. The sequence goes on from PVIR01001918.1 coordinate 20,673, forward strand.
ATTAATAATTAGATATTGTTGTAGTGCTGGAATAGAACTCAAGGCATTATGAATGCTAGGAAATTGCTCTACCACTGAGCTATAATAAGTGATAATTAACTAATTATTAATACTTGACAATCAATTTCCTCTTTCTTTACTCCTCAAAACATACCTACTGTCATGAACAAGACTGAAGTAATTACTCTTTCTCCCCTGACTCAAGCCTGAGAGTCAGGCTGGTCTGGGTTAGAGAAAATTTGAGAAATCCTCATTTTGGTACAGCAGCTGAACATTTGACCAATGTGGATGCTACCCTAACACCAACCTCAGTGCACACTTCTTGTAGATGGTGCTTTGGAACATTCTGTGCACTTAGCCCATTTGCACGAATTCTGTAATGTTATGATTTAGATCCAAAAGCCTCATTCTGGAAAGAACTTGGATTATGGGGTGCTATAGTTGGCTTGCTGAAAGATGTGGGTTGCAGTGAGCATGGCCAGAGGGACATATCTCCCTCCTTGGCTTCTCCTTTGACTCTCTCCACTTCCTAAGCCACTATGATGTGAGCAATTTTCCTTGGCTTCTTTCTTTCACCATACCCTTCCTGTTTTGGATCCAGGCAGCCATGGGCTGAAAACATGAGCTAAAATAAACTACTCCTCTTTTAAGTAGCAGCTGTTAGATATTGTGATCTAGTGACAAAAAGTGACTAAGGCACTTGGAAAATCCCATTATCTAAATCCATTTATTCAGAAGCCTTGCTCACTTCTCCCTAGCTTTCCTTGGATCTAAATTCAGTATCTCAGTCTCTCCCTGCTGCTTGATCCATATTCCCTGCCTATCTCCTGCCTTTAGCCACTTCCCAGAGTTTCACTAGCCCCTTTACAACCTGCCCAGTTTCTGGTTCTGGCCCCGAGGACCTGAGCTACAAAGAACAGCCTTAATTATCTGAAGGACCTTTGATACCTGTCTCCTCTAGGAACCAGCAGAGATAACTTGAGAACCTCAGATAAACAGTCTCTCAAAAAAATACCTGTAGAAAAATATTCTGGGAAGTTTATACTGTGTTTCTATCTTGGTTGAGAGTTAAAACGTTCTCCAAAGTCTCAAGGTCAGAGGTGGCACTTGTGGAAGGTGACTGGATCGTGGAGGCACTGTGCTCATCAGTCGGTTCATCAGCCGAGGAGCTCAGTAGGTGAATTTGCTGCTAGGAGGTGGGGCTGGCTGGTGGTGGGTCACAGGGCCTGTGACCTGGAAGGGGGCACTCTTGTCCCAAGCTCTTTTCTGGCTCTCTGCTTTCTACACAAATGCTTTGAGCAGTTTTTCTTTCACAGGTCCTTCTTCCACGCTATTTCTGTCTGGGACCCAGCCAACCATAGACAAAACCCTTGAGAATCTTCAAGCAAAGTAAGCCTCTCTTCCTTTAACTGCAAGGGTTGGATATTTTGCCCCAGCGAAAGAAAGCTGCTTAGTACAGTTTCCCAACAAAAGCATCTTGCCCAATCACAAGCCTTAATAAGCCTCAGCACCACAGCAGAAGAGATGAACAAAGATGAAATAAATCAACATGCACAGGCCACTTTGCTGGAAGGTCAGAGCCCTCGGTCATTTGCATATGCATTACTAGCCCAATGGAGAGGCTCCTCTGTTCCCAGGTCACTTAAAAAATGCACTGCAAGCCACACAGAGGTTCTGCTTGTAGGATGGCAATTGATTCCACAGGTCCTCTGAAGAATCAGAGGGCTTCTTTTGAAGAGACCAGAGAGAATAAAGAGCTGTTAATGAGGAGGAGAAACAACTGAATTCTGAAATCACAGAATAGTTTTTCACCAGCAAGATCTACAGCAGGTACCCAGTGGCCTAAGCCAACCTTAGGGATTGAGGAAGCCATGAAGTACATGTACCTTTCAAGGAACTGGAGCACAGGGGCTACTAAGAATGTTGAATCAACTGTCCAGCCCAGATTCTCCACTGAGGTACTCACTGATTGGAATTTTAAAAATTGTCTTGGTGCATATTAGTTACACAGAAAAGTAGATTTCATTTTAGGATACTTGTACATGCATAAAACATACTTTGCTTATTTTCATGTCTCCATTAACTCTATCTCCTTCCTCCTTCCTTTCTCCCCCCTTTTTCCATGTTCTTTCTTCTCCTTTTCTGTCATCTTTTTAAAAAAATTACTTGAGACTCCATGTACAAGAAGAAACATGTCACATTGGACTTTCTTAGCCTGACATTTAATTTACCATAATTACTTCCATTTCCATCCATTTGCCTACAAATGGCACATTTTCAGTCCTTTTGATATTCCATTGTGCACATGCACCACATTCCATTTATTTATTCATGTTGATGGGCATGTAGACTATTTCCATAGGATAGCCATTGTGAATTATGCTACAATGAATAATGAATGTCTTGGTAAGACTACAGTTTCCTGACTTGGATTCTTTTGTAAAATTTTAAATTTGAAGACTGGTAAGACTTTGTCCTGTGTGATGTACTCTATGACCAGTCAGCTCCTAGCCATCACTGGAAGTCATTAAATGACTTAGACAGTCCAACCCTGTGGCATTCTGGACCACACTAGCCATTTGCATCCAAAGCCTGCTCTGTTCTAGGCATCTACATAGACATCTGTGGTGATTTCGAGTCTATCATGAAGTTTCCAAGGGGGCAGGAGGAAACTGGAAGAAAGCACAGTAAGAAATATAAGTGACCCAGAAAATATAGAGTAGAAGGTGGAAAAGATGAAGCAAAGAAAGAGAAAAGAAGCCAACGTGATTAAAGCATATAATATAAAACTGATGAAAGTTTAAGGCTACTCTTGCCACTGACAGAATTGCTGAGAACCTTATTTTCAGCTTTAGAATTTAGACAGTAGTTCTGCCCATATTGTGTCTTGAGCATCTCCAGTCCCTTGGTGTCTGGCTGTGATGAAATCTGGTAGCTGTAATATGTGGTGTAACAGTTCTGAGGTGGACAGAAGGAATGGAAAGAAGCTGGGAAGGCCCTTCCCCCTCTTCCCAAATTTCCCAGAGTCTAATAAATGCAGGTTCTAGCACTTTCTGGAAATGACTGGATTTTCTGGATCAGCAGCTCTAGCGTCACTAGTGGGTGTTACCCAAGTCATTCTGGGAGCCCGATACTTTGTCTAGCACTGTTTATCTGGATCCTCCACTTTTTCTTGTTGCTTAGCTAAGCAGGAAATGGAAACATTAAAATCCCATGTAATATTTTCACCTTCATTCCTTTAACAAAACAAAGATAGGGAGAAAGGAGACAGAGGGGAGAAAAATCAAGGAAGGTAAAAGAAAGGAATGTGAATCCAATAATCAATCTTTTTAAAAAATTGATTTATTGGTACATTTTACATATATATTATGATCACAGTGACATTGAGAATTTGTACCAGTAAATGATATGACTTAATTATCATTTTCACATTTTCCAATAATCAGTCTTATATAGTAGTGCCATAATCCTATGACATTCTTCTTATAAGGAATCTGAGTATCAAAAACTATCACCCCATCCTGGTGATTTTGTCACTTTTACCTTCAGAGTTTATTCTATTCCTTTAAAAAATAAGAAGGCTTTGTTTTCTAAAAGGTAAAAATAACAAAAATAGAATAATTAAGCTACAATTGTTCACTTAGGAAAAGGATCCCTGGCTCAGTGAAAGATTTGACTATGAGGTTAATTTTAATAGAACAGTTTCTTTGTTTTCCAACTGTGATTTGATTTACATGCAACTTCTTTCAGGCAAAATGAGGCACAAGTGCACTGGGATTTTTCCAGTATCTCCACTGAATTACAAATTGCCAGGATTTATAAACTTCAGCATTTCAGGGTTAAAATAACCATAGAACAGTTCACACAGTGAATTAAAGATGGAGAAAAATCTAGATCACAAGGCAAGAAGCCCCATGACAGTCCCTGTACCGCTCACTGGGTTTGGGAAAATCACATTTTCACTGTCTTGGTTGAGATGGGATAAACTGTAAGCAAGACCCTTCCTGCTCCATGAGTTGCAGCAGAGACAGGAAGTGTGGTGCTTTCTGCTCTGGAGAGGACTAGAGTGTGGCTTCCTGTGTGCAATTATTACACATGGGTTACATCTGAGTTACACACACAAGATGAGATTTAAAAATATGCTGAAAGCTTACATTTTAAAAATGTGTTATATTAAAGGAAACATTTCCATTCATACCTTCAAAGTCTGCTTTCTCTCTTCTAAAACATTTGTCTCATCATTCTTGCCCCTTTCTGACACAGTGGGGAGGATCACATTTGTGTCTCCGTTGCAATGTCGTGGCTGCCTCCACATCTAGAATTGATTCAAAACATTTACTTTCATGATAAGTTTTACTTTGGGGAAAATCTAGAAGTCACACAATGTCAGATCCTGTGAGTAAGCTGGATGAAGACACACTATAAAATTTTTATCAGACAGAAAAATGTCATAAATTTTTGACCAAAGCAGATTGATCATAAAATATGGTAAATATTTAGATTATTAAATGTATATGGTAAAAGACATATTGCCAATAATCTCTCTCCAAATATTCTCCCTTAATTAGAACACACTCCTGCCATGATTCTTAGTAATGTGTATTTTCTTGTAATATGTTTCTTTATGTTAAAATATTCACGATATCTTTTGATTATCCTTTGGATACCAGTCTCCTAACGTGAAACAAGACAGAGTAGGGCTGAATTTCTTTTATAAATTGCTGTGGTATATGAGTCTGTGACTTACTTGGTTGGCATTTATGACTTTTGTTTCTTTTTGTTTATTTCATTTCCTTTGGTGCAGTAGTTAATATCTAGAATCTCTCCCAAAGTCCCATTTATTTAAGGCTTGTGTCTTACTATATCATCATGGGATAAAACACTCAACACTCACAGCTAAGAGGGAGTGGCTTGTGTAACATGCTATTTCCTGTGGGTTCAGTCCATGGTTGGTTGGCTCTAAGGCAGAAATGACATAGTGGAAGGGGCTAACAGGAAAGCTGCTCACCTCATGGCCACTGAGAAGCAGAGAGTAAAGAGAGGAAGTAGTAGGAATATCCACTTCCAGGTCCCACTCAGGGACCCACCTCTGGCCACGCCTCACCTCCTAAAAACACATGCAGCCATGAACTCATTAGTGGGTGAATCCACTGATAAGCATGGTACAGTTATGATCCAATCACCTGCTACACAGTTATGATCCAATCACCTGCTACAAGTCCCATCTCTGAATATAAGACTTTTGGCATTGCTACTTTTGGGCCTGGGGTGAGGGACCACATTACAATGGGGAGTACATGGAGGAGCACACTGCTCACCCTGAGGCGAGATGTAAAAGACAGAAGAAGAGGAAGGACCTAGATCCCAATATGTCTTTTAGCTACATGAGCTCAGTGAGCAGAAGACCTCCCTCCATGCTCCACTTCTGAAACGTTCCTGTGTTTCCATAGCTGAGACATGCACAGAGAAACCACAGTAGTAGTTTGGTTCTCAAGCTATAAGGCAGTGATGCCAACAGGCCATTGGTTAAATTCTCCAAAGCTATGAGCCAAAATAAACCTTTTCTCTTCATAAATTGATTATCTGAGTCATTTGTTATGGAAAAGAAAAGCCACATGCACACTTGGGCAAATTCAGAAGCACTGAATTCCCTTACACACATACTCATTTTCATTCACTAAAATTTTCTTGCCAGGATCTGGGGGCTCGTGAGGCAGAGACAAGGTAAGGGGACTATTGTCTGGAAGAGACAGTAAAGGAGAATGGAGGGCAGGATAAGAAAAAAGGCAGAGAGAAAGAGAAAGTCTCTGTGGGAATAGCAGAGTGCATCAGAAAACATCAGAGCCAATTCTTGAATCAATGCTGACATTGGAGTGGATGGGAGAGAGCAAGGAGCTTTGACACAGCCTAAAGAAACCTCAAGCATTGTGTAGCTCTGGCCAGGTGTTAACTAAAGCGCCATCCTAGGTGAACTCTTCCACTTCACTCATTGTAACATTAAACTTCCTGATGAATCTTACAGGGAAAATTTCCTCATAGGTCACTACCAACCTGGGGAGAGAGGTTAAGGAAATAGTCTCAACCCAGCAGCAATTCTGATAAACTTTCTCTTACACAGTGTGAGCTTCCAATCAAGGTCTTGGAAGCTGGATTCATTAATTTTAATGAATCACTAAAGCCAGTCTGAAAAAGAGCCTTCACTAACAAGGCCACACATCCTTCTGAGAAGGGAAAAAAAATCCTTGGAAAACTTAAAAAAAAAATGTGTGGCCTGGTAAGGCCAAATTGGAAAAAAAATCACTTCGGAATCTCTGGTTTTCTCAAGTCACAATTTACAATCTACATTTCAAGGTCAATTGAACCACTTGATGGCCAATTTGGGGACAAGGAAAGAGCTACATGAGGAATTATAAATGGGCACAAGGGTTTCTGACACCAGCCAGACCTTCGCAGCCACACTCCACTGAATCTGTAATGATCTCAGGTCCTTCCAAAAAGCTCAGGTCAGCCGGGCCCTGTGAGCAGGGGACTGTTGATTTAACACCAGCCTGGAGACATCCTTTCTGCTCACTCTGTGGGCGGAATTTCAATGTGGAGCCATGGCACTAATGAGCTATGAGGAGGAAGGAATGGGGATATAAAAGGTTTGTGGAAACCTGACCCTTCCCTGACAGTCGGGGGCTGTCTTTTTAATTCCAGATCATCTGTCCAGCTTTAGTAACTCCACTTGCCATTGTCTAATGGATTACAACAGGAACAGGCAAGATAGGAGCGGGCACCTGTATTCATGGGGCAAATGTCTAGAGACAATTGTGTGAGAGGCGCGGCCATTTCTAGAGATGAGCGAGGGGTCTTTCGGGGGACAATAGGATGGATGGTGCCTAACAAATTCAGAAGATAGAGTTGGTCATTGCATACGTTCAACCACAGTGGTTCTCACAGAAAACTTGGAGCAGAAGTTGTACCTTTTTTTTTTTGTATGGGAAAAAATTCCACCTACAAAATTAGGCTAAAAGCCCACCTGGGTTCCCAGATAGGGATTCATTTGGCTAAGCCTAGGAGTATGGAATCAGAAACCCTTGAGTGCTATCTTTGTAAAATTTGTCTCATGCATACAAATTGTTGCATCCGTTGTTTCCAAATGTTTGAACACTGGAAGAGAAGTGGCAGGGTTGGGCATTCACCAAGGACATGAATCAGAAAAGCAAGTTCTTAAGCCCCGTTTTTAAAGATTTGAGTTTAATGGGTCATCAGAGGTTCAATACTCTTACAGCTTGAAGGAAGAAACTGATGCTTGGAATACTGCATGTATTTATATTTTATTATAAATCTCATAAAATTCCCCTTGAGAAGAGCGGTGTTCAAATGTATGCAGGATTTCCAGGTGGGGCTAAGCACACCGGTCACCTCAGCCCTCTGAGAGGCTGAGGGCAGGAGCAGGAGGATCATGTTTGAGGCCAGCCCGGGCAACTCAGCAGGACAACTTCTCAGAATTAAAAAACAAAGAATCTAAAGATCAGGGAGTGTAGACCGGTGGTAGAGCACTGACCTAACCCATAGAGGACCTGGGTTCAGTCCTCAGTACCCATCTTCTCAAATGCGTCTGAACGGTGATCACCCATGACTGGAACTGATGTGTTTGATCACTGTGGCTAACTCATTGTTTTTATTTTATTTTGTCTGGTTGGAAATTTTCTTCCTCTTAAATCTCCTATTTTCCTAACTAAGCACCCGAGTCCTTGAATGTCATATAGTCTGCTCCTGAACATGTAACAGAACGTGTGCTTTTGCATTATGCCCTACAGCTCAATCCTCCACTTCATCAAGGTGCACATTCAGCTTCACTTACACGTGCCCCTAATGCATTGTGACACCCTATTACTACAGTGCCTTTACGAGCTTCAAGGGAAATTACATTTTAAATTATAGCATACAAGTATAATGGAAAATCTAATTGTAGCAATGACAGTTTATTTATCAATCATTTATCATTTTGATTTATAAGGTGCCTAACTTGATTTAAAAGTAGGTGATGTTTAAAAATCTCAAGGCACCCATACAACCAAATACACACTGAAAGCAACAAAGTGAATCTCTCCTGTTTTCCAGCATCCCTTTGATCACCTTCCCCATACCCAGGGCTCAAGGAAGGAAGCACAACCAGGTTGGCTCCTGAGGCCTTCAGGAGCATCCTAGAGACTCTTGGTAGCAAATTATATTGATGAAAGAAGTTGAACAGGGCAGAGGGTCTATTAACCAGGGTCTATGAAACCTGGGTTTAGCTGTATTAATATTTCTGCATCTCCAGTTCAGAGAACTTCAAAACTTAGGTCTGGAAAAAATGTCTGGTGACCTGATTTCCATTCTGCCACATCACATGTCAGTGCTAAAGAGTATGCCTTTAAGATTTGTTCAAAGACATCAGTAGGTACAAATCATGAGCCCTGCCAGTGTGATTCACCTTTGCTGGACAGTGCATATGTCCTTGCTCTCAAACCTTCCCTCCTTCCCAGTTGTTGGCAGGCTTTGATTTAATGTTTCCTCACCTCTGTGACTCAGTTTTTCCTGATTTAGATCTAGCATCTGTCAGGTTTGGCCCTGATCATTGGCTGCCACCCATGGGCGAAAAACCTCACTGTTTTTATTTTATTTTTCCCAGTTGGAAGTTTTCTTCCTCTTAAATCTCCTGTTTTCCTAACTAAGCACCCAAGTCTTTGAATGTCATACTATCTGCTCCCAAACACATAACAGAACACGTGCTTTTGCATTAAGCCCTACAGTTCAATCCTCCTGTCTTTGTCTACCTAATAACTAACTTGGTCTACTTTCCACCTCGCTGCTCCCACCCCACCTCTCCCAGCTCTGAGAAACCTCACCAAACAGCATGAATCCAGTTAGGATGTTAGAAATCTGGGGCTGGACCTGCTGGAGCAACTGAGTCAAAATCTCTAAGTGAGAGGATATCCCTACAGGCCAATTCAGTGGTCATCTAGAATTTTCCAGAACCCAGTTCCTAAGTAAACTCAAAGCTTCCTTTTCTGTAGTGAGGCCCTTCCTCTTAGGGCCCTATCATGATGATATTTTTCCAAGAACTAAGTTGTCTCAATTTTTCCACTTTCCAGGATGTCTTCTTTCCAGTGTACCCTACTGTTTTCCCATTCAGCACACTCTGCTTTATTTTCTACATGGATCCATCTTCTTTAGAAAAGGTCTTACATTCATTAAACTGCCACTGTGAGAGAAGAGGATCTCATTCCACTATCTAGAGCTTGGAAACTTGTCTATTTCTAAAGAGAAATGGGATCTGCTTCCAAATAATAGAACACTTGGTTGTCAGTGGACAGTCTGACTTCCAAATGCCTTGATAGTTTAACACTCTTCACTTCTTCAACTACACTAACATGGTCTTTGAGGACTCACCATCTTCCCACTGAGAAGGACTTCTTTCTGAAAATAACTGCTGGCTGAATCTTCTGTTCTTTGGGAGCATATTGTGGATCACTAGGGATTCAGAAGATGATATCCTGTATTGCATTGCTTAAAATAAAATGCAGAGGTTCTCTTGTTCGCATTTCTTGTACCAACCTGAAAGAATGAAATGTTCAAAAACCAACAATCAACCTGCTAATGAGAAGAGAGTCTGATGTGATTCTCTCTATAGCTTCCTCTTTTGAAGGTTGGCCCAGGGCCTGGGAGTAATTTCTTTCGAATTTGTTCTTAACATAGTGTTTGACATAAGATAAGGCCTCAAAGACACATTAGATGACTTTTGGTAGCATTATTATTATTATTATTACTATGTATTAAGATCTCCTAAAATTGGTTCAGTTGAGTTGACTGATGTTATATAATTTTTAGAAGGATTACTTAACCCTGTGTTCTAAGAAGCTATAATTATATTTTTTAAAATGACTACAACTTGCATTTTTAATGAACTTCATCTGTGCTTGCAAGTTAAGCATTTAGAAGTCAGTTCTGAGTGGTGCTGGGACTCAGTGGTAAAGCATGTCCTGGAGCCTGGTTTTCAAACTCAGCAACACACACAGACACACACACACACAGACACACACACACACACACACACACACACACACACACAGTCATAAAGTCAGCTGAATGTCTAAAGTGAAAATGCAGACAGGTTGTTAGGAGCACTGATGTTTTATTGTCTCTGTTCTGTCCAGTTCTGGAGCCAGTTCAGACCTGCTAAGGTTAATGTGAAACAGTTAACTTCAGCACTGTTTGCAAAGAAGGATGAGAACTGGCCATGCCAATCATAATCACAGGGTCTGGTGCATTTTTCCCCATGAGGATTTATTCTCTCCAACTTCATCTACACCACTGGGTACCTAATGGGTCAGCTTACACAGTAGCTATCTGGGTTGAAAGTCCGACTCAGCTACAGATAGCACAGTGGAGTGCAGCTTCTCTAGCTTGGCTTGTCACCTCCTTCTCCTACATGTCCCTCAGGGGCTGGCATGTCACTGATCACCAGCTACATTAGCTTTCCTGTCACTGAGTCATGATACTCAGCAACCACAACTTGAAGGACAAATAGGTTTAATTTAATTCAAGTTTTAGGAGATTCAGTCCATGGTCAGCTGACTCCAAGGCAGAAAGTATCATGGCAGAAGGGCATGGTGAAGCAAAGATGCTTGGGTCATGGTGGCCAGAGAACAAAGCAGGGGAACAGTGCTAAAGGAAAACAGCAAGGGACCATACACAGCACCAAATTTCTATTACCCTCCCAAACATACCCAGCAGAATGCTATACTAATCTTCTGAGTGTTCCTTCATCCAATGACATTGACATGTCAAGTTTAATAGTTACACAAGCATAATATTTCTTCCCCCTTATTTTATAAACCTATACCAGGTTCACCCCACAGGACATGGTCTCCTTGGTACCTGAGAACAAAGCAAGTAGTATCTATGCTCGCTGCCTCACATCACCTCATACACTTGCCATGGGAATTTAGATTCTTTTTTTTAAGGTTTTTTGAGACAGGGTCTCACTTTGTGGTTCAGGCTGGCCCTGAGCTCAGCCTCCAACTCACATCACAGCAATCCTCGTGCTTCTGCCTCCCAAGTGCTGGGATTATAGGCATGAGCCACCACGCCCGGCACTGTAGTATGTGGTACTGGTTGCTGCTGGGGTGAGTCTCCACTCCCAGTATTGTATGTGGTTACCGGGGATCGAACCCGGGCCCTTGCGCTTTCAAGACAGGTGCCAGAACCACTGAGCTATATCCCCAGCCCGGGAATTTAGATTATTTTGCTTCAAAATGGAATCAGGCTTCCTGTACTAGATTTCACCTTCTGTGTGGCTTCAACACAGAATATTATTTAAGGAGCCAGGGAATATATATCAAACATCAACAGACAGAACTATACAAGCCTCCAGCAAAGCCTAAGAAGACCAAAGTATAGACCATCACCACCTTTTTCCATAGCTTGGCCTCAGCTCAGAGCTGAATCTTTTTACAAGGCTTTGCCATAGTGAGGGCAGGAACCAGATCTGAATATTTACAGTGCCCGTGCCCATACAGGGCTATGAGCATCTCACCTATTCAGGTGGTGTCTTCCAAGTAAATGAACACATGATTACATATCTTCAAGATCTAGTTCTGCTATGACAGCTAGTCAGAAGTGTACTTTGCTGTTAGCCAATAAGTTAGCTATGTGATGTTATCAATACTACTTTAAAAAGTAGTTGCTCTAACCAACAAAAAGAATCAGTAATGTTGTTGGAGAAAACTATTATTCAGTTAAACAAGTGGTAAAAAATTGCAAATCAAAACCACAGAGAAATACTACTTCACACCAACTAGGATGATTATAATAATTTTTAAAGCATAGGAAAAGTAAGGATGGTAATGGTGTAAAAGAAATTGGAATATTTTGTATAATGCTGCCAGAAACGTAAAATGTTCATTCTCTCAGGCTCTCTATACAGGAATAGAATAGGAATATATATGTTCATTTATATACAAGGAGACTTACCGGGCAGGCTTACACATTCAGAGGCATGAGAGTCCATATGGCTTTCTCACCGTAGAGAGCCAGAGGGCTCAGTAGCTTCTCAGCCCAAGAGACTGGAAACTACCAATAAAAGGAATCAAGGCGGCAGCTCCCAGGCCTTCAGACTCAGCCTGGAGCTCCTTGGAGAGTCCCAGGTGTGAGTCCACATTGAAAGGCTGAAGCAGCTGGAGTCTGATGTCCACAGGCAATGGCAGTAGCAAAAGACGTACCTTGCAGGATGGAGCTTTGTAAATGCGGGCTGACTTCACCCCTCTTCCTTTTCGTTCATCCAGGCTGCAAGCCCATTGCCTGGTGCGACTCACACAAGCCAGATCTCCTTCCACCCGTTTGCTGGCCACATAACAATAACGCCTGGACAGTCCCACAAATGCACCCAGAAGTGAGCCTCACTAATCTAGGCCTCTTATTCAAGTCAAAGTGGCAATCATCATTAACTACGATTCACAAGAGTCCACAGGTGATGACAATCCAGATATCTATTGGTTTTGGTTTAAGCTATTCATATAGTGAAATAAAAAAGGATCAAGTATGGGTAGCTATGACAGTAGAGAAAAATCTTTTAATATTTTGCTAAATGGAAAAGCCAGACATAAATGGGTACATATTGTGTGTGGTCCCATTTAAATGTAATACTGAGAACTGGTAAATCCATAGAGTCAAAGCAGACTGGAATTAGTCAGCAAATGGAGAACTAGGGGAATGTGGTGAAACTGTTCAGTGAGTTGAAGACATTACTCTAAAAGTATATTAGAGTTAGAAGTGACAATTTATAGGTGACATTTGCAGAATATGGTGAATATATTAAGTGTAATTAAATTGTTTACTTACATTGGTAAATTTTGTTATATGAAATTCACCTGTATAGTTTTAAAAAATTAAATGGCAGGTAAATTTACTAGTCTAATGTTAATAAGTTCCATTACAAGTGTGTATAGGGCTGGGGATTTAGCTCAGTGGTTCTGGCACCTGCCTTGGGCATTCAAGGGCCAGGTTCGATCCCTGGTAATCATATACAACAATGCTGGGAGTGGAGACTCATGCCCACCAGCAATCAGAACCACATACCACAATTCTGGGCATGGTGACTCATACCTATAATCCCAGCACTGGGAAAGCAGAGGCAGAAGGATTGCTGTGAGTTCAAGGGTGAGCTCAGGGCCAGCCTGAACTACCAAAAATAAATAAATAAATAAATAAATAAATAAATAAAAAAGAGACCTTGTCTCAAAAAAACCCAAAACAAAACAAATGTGTATACATTATGTACATTCTTTTGGCCCATCTGACCTAGATAGGATCTTTACCAGGATTTCTAAAGGATATTAAAGTCTGTCATAAGTTATTGAAGCCTATCACTTCTAAGTCAAACACAGTTGCTTGAATTTTAATCCTTAGTGTATACCAGCTCCTCCTCCCACAATTGACCAAGTGAAGTCAATGGAGACCTGCCTATCTTTAGGCCAAGGATGGGTATTTTAATAGGTGAGGCCCATAGGTGTGTTGGGGTGTCAAAGGTGAATATTTTTATTACTCACAGAGCAGTCAAAGTAATGAGAAATTACTGGTAACAATGACTACAACACTCTGAACTTACAGAGGGAAAGGACTAAACCTAGTAAACAGACAATGAACAAGAAGCCAGTAATCTGGATTAATAAACCTTGCTTTCAAGACAATAAACCAGAATAAGGTGATAGCCAGCACTGGTGATAAAGAGATGGCATTAGTGATAGTTGCCAGGTAAGGCCCACCTGAAAAGTGACATTTGAGCTAAGAAAAAACTACTGGGTAGAACAGTACTAAGTGAGGGCATGGAAGGTGCAAATGTCAGACACAGAAACCATTTGGAGCAACCTCCTTCCACACTTTGTTTGCTGGGACCTTTGTGACCATGAAATCTTCCACCTGAAAAGGAGAAGCTGGCCCAAGTCCAGCTGATGCTGGGTATCTGCCTATCTCACCCCTCACACCTGGCATTGGCTCCATGACAAAATATCACCCATTGTGACTTTCTCTGGCATGAGTCTCTCATGGCACTGGCCACTTCTTGAGGAGGGAGGGATGCAATGTGCACAGAGCTGCCAACAGGTCAGGCAAGAAGGAGAGCACGGTCTCACCCGGCACAAACTAGCTACTGATCCTCCTAACCAGGGAGTCTGGGCCGATTCAGCAGTTACAAAGCCGTCAGTGGCAGCCAGATGAGCTCCCACATGTGGGGCCAGCAATGAAGCAGAAACAAAGGGGTGAGGTGCAGGGAGTGTGAACAAAATCAGGAAATAGATCCATGCTCAGTGACCTGAGCTGAGTGCGTCTATCCTGCAGGCTGCAGTAAGTCTGCCCCACACCTGATAGACAGCAGGACCACCAAGTGATTAGCAAATGCCTCCTCACAGCAGCATCTCCTTTAGGTCTGTGATTTGCATTTTCATAGCAGCAGTTAAACAAAATCTAGGATTGAAATAGTAGCAATCACAATTCCCCCACCCAATTCTATGTGTCAGTCTATATCTCATTTTAACCAAATGAAGCTATCTAGTTGGCAATAACCTTCAACATCTGATCGCTGCTGGAAGGCTTCCACTGTTCCCTGGAGGCTGAGGAGATATCTCCTTCCATTAATAATGATGATGAGCAAGGACCAAGGCCTGCCCTGTCCATTTGGGAACCAGTCCCAGTCTTCCTGTGTGTGTTTAGACTCCCAGAACCACTCTGCTCAGCCCCACTTATTCCCACTGAGGTTCTCCAGGACTGTCACCTGCAGCTTTAGGAACATCTACCCTGTGGCCTCCCTGACTCAGCAAGTCATGTTTCTACATCTTTTTGGAATTCACTTCTAGGAATTCTACTCTGAGTATCCTCCCAATCTATCATTCTATCTTAGTCTTGTATCACTTAATATTTTAAAAGACATATCTTTGGGTGATTTCAGCACTGTGGGCACCCCACAAGATACACTCCTACAAATCTGGATGATGTTGGTCACTCCTTCTGGCTACCTGACAAAAGCAAAAGATTTAAGAAACACAAGTTATTGGTGACTGAGATCTAGAAGTTTTCAGAGTCAAAGCAAAAGTAGCTGAGATGCAAACTAAGTGGATATCATGGAGGAGGATATCATCACTGTGCCATGTACTATAGTTTATATACAGTTGATATTCTTCCTATTACAGCAACCTCTTGGGGGTCACCAAGCTGTCAGCACAAGCTTCCAAAGCAAGGACAGACTGAGAGCGAACAGAGAGGGACAAAAGGTCACTATAGATACTGTGGTTCTCGGTGGGTCTTCATATGCAATATTCCATCCTGAAAAAACCCTCTCAACCTGTGACTCAGCATCAGCCTCCTGTGACCTGAAAGATGTGCTTCTCTGAAACCAGTCACTCATTCAGGAAGAACTTTGCAGTCAGGACTGATAACACATGTCTGTAATCCCAGCACTCTGGGAGGCTGAGGCCAGAGGTTTGCAAGTTCTATCTCCTCATGGGGAGATAGTGATTTAGCAAGATCGTGTCTCGAAAGAAAAAAATAGAGGCCTGAGGATGGAGCTGGGGATGAAGGCAATGGGTTCAATCCCCAGCAAGATGGGGCAGGGGAGAGAAGGAAGAGGAGGAAGAGGGAGAGGAAAAGAAAGGGCTGCATAACAGGAGAAACCAATAAGCAACAGTGCCACTCTCAGCTGTGACCAGTGAGCATGCAATATATCTTCGTGAGCCTCACTTTCTCCAATTAGGTGGGGAAAGTGGAGTCCACAATCTGACTGAGAAATCTAAGGACATCAAAGCCTGTGAAAAAGGCCTTCCAGGCTCCTGCAAATGGCACAGACTGTACCTTTTCCACCCATTTCCCTGAAACCTCAGGAGGCTCCTCTCCAGGGAAGGCAGAGCGGCTGCAGACTAGTGTCCATAGTCCAGCAGCAGGGGATAGAAGGAAGAAGCAGCTGTCATCACAAGATAATGGACCGGAGAAAGCAGCCACTACTCCAAGGTGAAGCACTGAGCACTTTACATATCAATAAGGTCAATTATCAGGGGATGTTGGATTCTTTGGTGCTGCTATTAACCTATATTGCTCTTATTAACCTTTCTAATGAAGAATCTTTCAAAAATAATTATATTAAAGCACAATTCTCTGCACGTTTAAAATATGGGCATGTTCCATTTCACTACTCCTGTGTCATGAGATAGTGAACACCTGATTTCCCGGCCACTGCGAGGAGGTTTTTAATCAAGACTCCTTTCGCTGGCTCCACTGCCAGCCCAGGAGACAGGTCTGGGAGGAGAAGGAGGTCCAAGCAGCCTCAGGCTTGCAGCAGAGATCCAAAGGCAGGAATGGAAAGGTGGGGACGGGCTGCATGGATAGACTCAAGCTTCTCTGTACAGGAACACAGTGGCCACTTATCTAGGGTGCATTCTGGAACCCATAGAAAGGCCCCTTCTTGTGTCAGCACTCAGATACTGTCCCCAGAACTGGAATTCCTAAGACAAACTTGTGTCCCACAATATGGTGTCAGAAATCAAGAGCAGGTTACAAAGGAGAGGGCAGGCCACCTACTCACACCTAGTGGTTTTGAGAGTCCCAGGGCTCCACTGAGCAGAGATGACGATGGGCCAGATGAGATCAAGTTTCCAGAGGCCTCAGAACAGGGTGATGGAGGACCTTGGAGGACACAATGAGGTGACACAGGAACCAGAAGAGCAGAGAGACAGGGGACATACTTGGCCGACCTTACCCATCCTGATAACTGCTTCAGTTCCAGATACAGGATGCAGGGTTTGGGAGTTAGGCAACCTGGGAGCTGTGGCCAGCACATACTTTTGCACAGACTTTTTCACACATAGCCTGCACGTGGCTGTGAGCTCAACCAAAATCTCAGCAGCTGTTGAGGTGACTGCCCTGTTCAGGAAGCATCGTCTCCGAAGCCTTTCATTTCTGATTGTGCTGCTGGCTCTACTCCATCATGATTCCATTCTACAAAAGAGGAGACAGGACCCCATTTTTTGATTCTTGAACATAGAGTAGTAAAGTTACTAGCAAAATCAGCATGGGGGTTCCTCAAAAAATGAAGAATAGAAAATCTGTCCAATTCAACTATTTCCAAGTATCTTCCTGAAAGAGCTAAAGATACCATATTACAGTGTTGCATGTATATCCATGTTTCTAGCCACACAATCCAGGACAGCTTCACCTTGGAAGTGGCCTACATGCCCATTGACAATTAAATGCCTAAAGAAAATGTGGTGCATTGTTTATATGCAATGAAATATTACTCTGCTGCAAAGAATGACAAACTTGAATCATCTGTAGGAAAATGGATCTACCCGGAGACCCTAATTTTAAGTGAAATAAATTGGACACACAAGCTTAGATACTGCATGATTTCTCTTACGTAAGAAACAATATGTAAAGAGCAGGCAAAATAATAGATAATGGGAGATAGGCTTTTCGGAAGGGAGAAGGAGATGAAGAGATGGAAGGAGGGGAGAGGGAGAAGAAGAGGATGAAAAAATAATTAAGATGTGTTCCGTGCATGTTCTAGCCCCCTACAAAGAATGTGATCATTTTGTACCACAAACATGTACTCACAAAAAACAATAAAAATTAACAAAAGATAGATGAAGCTGCGATCCTGAGGCTTCAGAGTTTGCAGAATGGTGGCTGTCACACCACAAGTGCTTGACTGTGAGAGGGAAAGTGAAGCTGGCACAGGCAGAAGCTGAGAGTTTGGCCCATACATGTCAACTCAAAAGAGGTGGTGGCCGCTTTCCAAGCAAATCTGCCAACAGCAAATCTGCTCCTTGGTTTCTCAGAGGTTTTCTTTCTCAAGAAAGAGCTTTTCCAACTTTGTCACATAAAGTCAATGGGAGATGGGTATGACAGACAAACTTGATAGTGTCAACTTGATAGGCTTTGATCTGCCCAGGGGATTGTGGAGCAAGTGTCTGGATGTGTCTGGGTGAGTCACATAGCCATGATCTCAGGGTCTGTATCTCTGGCCTTTGTCTCTCTGGCACTATTACTCTGCTGTGCTTCCTGGTTGTCATGAACTAAGCAGCTTTGCTCCACTCTTCTTCCTCCATCATATTTCTGCCTTGAAGCCAGCTCACCACAGACTGAGTCCTCTTCAAACATGAGCCAAATTAAACCTCTCCTCATTTAAGTTGTGGACATTGGTTATTGTGTCCAGTAACAGGAAAGCTAACACAACAGGATTTCTATTTCATTCTATCTATGCCCCAGAATCATTCCTAGGCAGTGCTAGACCTAGTAGTAAATGTGATGATTACTGATATCAATCCATTTTACAGATGAAAACACGAAGTCGTTATTATGTTTTGGAACTATCCCCCAAAGTTCATGGGGTAGAATTTTAATCTCCAATAAACACTATAGAGAGATGTAACTTTTAAGAAGTAATAATGCTGAATGGGATCTTTGGTACTAAAAGAAGAAAAGGAAGAAGAGAAAGAAGAAGAGGAAGTCGTAATGCATTCATGCCGTTATCTCAAGATTGGGATAGTTTACCTCCCGGAAGAAAAAGTTCACTTCCTCCTATGGTTTAAATAAGTACTGACAGAAGCCAAAAGCTTAGTCACCAGCCTGCTGGCTCTATTGAGCAAGAGAGACTAGTGGAAGGAAGTTAGATCAATGAGTCACGTCTTTGAAGGGAATACAGTGAACCCAAATAATCCTTTCTTCTTATAAAGTGGTGTCTTTGGGTATTTTGTTATAGCAATATAAAGCTGACTAGCAGCCTTTATCTTACATCAGATACTCAAAGAGCATACAACTCTCCCTCATGGACCATGCTGAAAATAGAAATTGTGATAGGACACCTGGAGTGTCTTAAAATATCCCAAAGGCAAACACAAGCCAAATATCAGGAGCTCCAAGACCAAAACTGGTGAAGACAAAACAAAGAGTTTACCCCAGTTGTTAGGAACATGGGCTCTAGAGATGAGCTGTTTGAGTTTGCCTCCAAATTCTACCCTTCACAACTTGTGCAGCTTTGAGCAAAGTGCTGCACAATTCTATTTCTCAGTTTCCACAAAGGTAGAGTTATTATAAAGACTAAATGAGTTAACCTATGAGGCATATTTAGCCTCATCTCCAATGCATATGGAGCACTGAACCCGCAAGGAAAAATATGCAATAAAACAGATACACACTGGAATGCAAAAAGAAAGACCCTCCAACAACATCAGTACCATCTCAAATATGGAAGGAGTAACTTAGTTTCAAACCCTTTTCACTACATGTACCAAGTCCCTAATATATTAGGAACACAGCAATTACATGGAAAAAGAACACTTGCCTGGGGAGTGGTAGGCATGACAGTAGATAGTGATGGCAAACACAGGTTCTTCAGGCAACTTTATAAGACAGCTATTCCCAAACTCAGACATGAGGCAGCACTCTCAGAGAGATTGTTAAGCACATCTCTCTGGGTACCATTCTCAGGTGCTCCAGCTCAGAAGATTTGGGGTAAGACTCTGTCATTAGCAGGGCTACATCTCCTCAGTGATGTCCAGAGCTGCTGGTGGCTGATCACTAGGCTACAACAATAATGAAATATAGACATTTTAGAAAACTGGATGCCACCATGCAGGAACACACACCCTCCAGATTGCAGAATCCTCAGATATTTGAAAGAAAAATATTAAAGTTGAAGCTCATGTGAAATACTTTGAAGTCTCCAACATTACAAGCTCAAGTCAAACATGGCTGCCCTTGAATGACTCCTTGGTCCAGCAGCTTAGTGTGAGCGACCTGTGAAAAACACCAAGTTAATGGAGATAAAGACCATGACCATGGCCATAGCCACAAGACAAGAAAAGAAAGAGAAGCAGCCCCAAGTGAGGCAAAGCACTGAGTTTGATTGGTTTTAAGATCCATAGGTTCTGCTGCTGTTGCAATGATAAGGTTATACTTTATGGTTTATGTTTATATTTATGGTTATGCTTTAAGGTCTATGTTTAGGAGGAATTTACATAGTGAAAACACTATGTAAATATGGTAAGATAGAAAGGATCCTACAAGTCTAGACCACATTTTAATAAAAAGAAAGGAAAAAGTGTGTGTTGGGAAACAGAGATGAAAAAGGAAGAGTGAGGGAAATGGTTGGCACCTGGAGCTAAAACCACCCGTCATCTTTCCAGCATGATTGTCTGAGACATCTATGTCGTGGTTCTGAAAGAGCCAAAGAGCAGCGAAGTGGGAAAAAAATGTAATTTTTGTACGACCTTCTGAAAACTAGGAAAGCTAAGATTCTCTGCAAAACATCCCAGGAGATCCTGAAGCTTGTTTTTCATTTGTGTAGGTTGCCAGTGAATTGAATTTGTTGGTGAGATTCTCTTTTGAGGTAATATTAATTAAATAGGCAATATCCATTTGATTTCCATAGTAAGTTTCCCATCAAATCAGTGTGATTAGGCTTTTAAAATGACAGATTAATTGTCCCTTGTTTTCATGGTAAACCTTAACCTTATGACAATCAAGGTTATTGTGGTTTTTATTAAGACATAAAAATTTGTTTTTTTTTTTAAATGGAAGTTCAAGAAGGAGGATTTGTTCACATTTTGCTAATCAGTCCATTCAGACAAGTAAAGAACTCTATTCTGTGTTTGTAAAATTAGCATAATCTCAATCATTAAGACTAGAATCCAATGATTTCTACTTCACTGTTTTAGTTAAACAATTTGATTGGGACCGTTCTAGCTGAATTCAAAGTCCAAACTACATATTTCAAAAAAGGGAAGGAAAAAATGCGATGGTAAAAATAAAAAAGTGGAAACAAAACTTAGGTATACAGGGGAGTAGGGTAGATAGGGAGGGCAGGAGAATGAGCAAAATGAGAATCAAGATACATCATGCACAGGTAGGCACAAATTCTAAATGCTGACTATGATCTTAATGTGTATCTATAATACATCAATAAACTCAATAAAGGAAAAAAGGGAAGGATAGTTTATGGCAAGGGTTTTGGTTTGTCTTATGTTCTTGTTATCAACTTGATTCAAAGGTAGAGATTGATTTTAGGTGTTCTCTTGGGAACTCTAAACTTTTCAAACTTGAGGCTGAGAACAGGACCAAAGGATAGTCTCCCAAACCCCAATCAGGTGCCGATCTGACAGCCATTTACAACCCAAATCAAAGGATCTAAGTATCTAATAACCATCTGCTTTGGTAGGTTGTCAATGATCAGTCTTCTAGCTATCAAAGGAAAGTTGAGTTGTGAAAAGAAAAACATTCGATCCCTCTGTGATAAATATAGAGTTGGGCCAAACATCCAGTGCTTCATATGAACACTCTGTGGTTTGATGTCTGTGCTGAGAGATGAGAAACCCAAGTACAGGGTCCAAGAATCCGTGACCTTCACAGCAGCCTTAAGAGTCATATAGTTCACACAGTGTCTATCTTTTTTTAAATTATGGCATTTAATATTATGCCCATGTTTAGCCCCACTCCCTCCACTGATATACAGGAGGCTGTAGTTTAATTTCTAATCCACTTAATTACCTATGCTGTGCTCAGGATCCAAGACCACAGAGACTGTTTCCATGTGAATAAAATTCATGGTGCCTTCTCCATCTCCCTCAACATTCATCTGAATGCTGCCTTCATCAGCTGGGCAAGAGCATACCTAGTCTTCCAGCACATTGCTCATTCCAAACCAAGAGGTTTTCAGAATGGGCCATCAACCTAAGTCAGCCATGGGAAACCTCTGCTTAGGCAGCATCTTTCCTTTTTCTTGAGTTCGGTTGTCAGTAGAAAGAA
Organism: Petromus typicus; assembly: GCA_004026965.1. Lineage (NCBI taxonomy): Eukaryota > Metazoa > Chordata > Mammalia > Rodentia > Petromuridae > Petromus > Petromus typicus. The sequence continues at coordinate 42,489 of PVIR01001918.1, forward strand.
TCCTATAAGATACTGTTTTTCAGTTCTCAGATGCCTACCTGAGAAAGATGTCACAGTCCCCGATTATACTTCTGTTTTCTCCCACCACAGATATTTAAAGAATGGTTCAAGTGAAAGACAGTTAATGGCATTGAGTGGCAAAAATGACTAGATGTTAAAAACTCAGTTGCTCAACTCCAGCATTCAGTGAGAGCTTAGAGTTGTAGAAACACTGGTCCTGGCCTCAAAGGAGTAGAATTCTGTGGAACATTCAGCTGGGAAATGTCCAAGTTCCCAACTTTTTACAGATGAGGCTAAAGAGGTGATATATGAATTGGTTTTCCATTGTTGATACAAATTACCCAATGCCTGCCACTTAAAGAAGTTGTTTATTTTGGCTCACAGATTCAGTGAGTTCAGTCCATAGTCACCTGGCTCCAAGACAGAAATGGCATAGTAGAAGGGCATCATGGAGGAAAGCTGTTCACCACATAGCAACCAAGGTGCAAAGAGACAAGCGAGCAGCCAAGACAAGAATACACTCTTGCAAGTTACGCCCCACCCCATGACCTCATGATTCATCTAGACTCTACCTTAAATGTCAGACATTTGGAGGACATCTGAGATCCAAGCCATAACAGATAGCAAACAAATGCAGTATTCACCTTACTCTTCCAAGTTATAAACCAGCTTTCTTGGGTGGACTGTAGTGGTCTCTACTTCCTCACTCATCAAAAATCGAGAAAGTGGTACTTGAGCCACAGTCATGGGACTGTGTAGCGTGGACAAGCTTGCTCTGGGCAAAGGTCTTATTTCTGAAATGGATCTGAAATGTCTTGCAAGGGTTTCATGTGTTCCGAAAAGGGCCTTTAGGAAAGTGATTGGAGTCCTGGTAGAAACTGTATCCTGCCCTTGTTCCCATCCTCCATGGATCTTTCCCTCTCTGGCTGCTACCAGGTGAGCAGATTTCATTCCCCCAGGCCCTTATGCCACCATGCTTTTGCTTCATCTCAGGCCTGAAGCAATGAAAGCAGCCAACTATGGACTAAAAGCTCAGAGACCATGAATAAAAATAAATCTTTTCTCCTCTAAGTTGTTTCCTTCAGGTATTTGGTCACAGATATGGAAATCTGATTAACAAATGTCTCATAGGAGGTACTGGCAAAGACAGGCAGCTTCCTACCAGTTTGTTGCCCTGTGAGGAGTGCAAAGCACTGAAAAGATCATCTGTTTGAAGTCAGATGCTGAGGATAAATCATGGGTCCATCTCTTACCTGTGAATCCTGGGCAAGATATTCCACCTTGATAAGCTACAGCTTCCTTGCCTGCAAACAGAAACTCAGAGGTCTACCTCACTTCCTTGACAAAATGCATTAGCACAGAGAATGTATTGACATGTGCTTTTTCTTTTCTCACTTAAGTTCTCATCCTGACCCCATTATGTATCTCTGTGTAACCCTGGGAGAGTTATGTAACCTTTTTAGGTCTGAATTTCCCTCCTCAGAAAACTAGAGGGTTTGACAAGATCCTCTGAATTTCCTTCCAGCTCTAACATGCTATGATTCTGTTACTTTGAGCTACCCAGGGGATATGGTAATGGGTTACATTCCACAAAAGACTTGGATGTAATATTATGAGCTGTAACATGGGCTTCAGCAAATTCTCCCACTCTCCCCTGCAGAATTCCCCATCGTTCTGAGCATAATGAATAATACAATATAACACATGCTCTGTCCGAGCCCTGCCCCTTTCCACAGCCTCTCACATGTGGGGACTGCCACAGGCAATACTGTACAGCTAGAAAATGACACTGGCAGCCTCTCCATCAGTGCCCTACCTGGAGATGTAGTCACTGCCTTGGCATCTCCAGCTAAGGTCAATGGCACATGCTCTAAATATTTCTTGCTCCTAATCAGTCTCAAAATTCATCGTCCTTTTGTTCCACTCCTTTGGGATCCGATGTGTTTTCTATCCATTTTAGGAAATCTTTTATTTAAGCCCAAATGGAGTACTTCAAAAGACACAAAGATGAGAAGACATAGAGCTTTCCATAAGTAGCCTATGGAAAGGCAGGGAGACCCTAACATACAGTTATAAATTTTACCCATTAAGATACACCATAAAAGTAAGATTGTTTTAGAAAAGAGGAGAAAACATTGCTCAAGCAAGAAAGGAAATCTTTGTGGAAAGGTGACATTTGGCACACGTAGGATTTGATAGGCAACGACGGAAGATTAAAGTGGAAAGACAGAGAGAAAAATACAAACACAAGCATTGTAAGCAAGTGTACAGTGAATCTGAGGAACATAAAATGATCTGCATTGTCTAGGTTACCTGAAAAGAAGCAATGAAATGAAGCAAATTTGGGTGCTTTCACCTTATCACGAAGTGCCCAGGAAGTCTAAATAAGGACTTCTTTCCATGGACAGTGGGGAGCCAGTGAAGTCCATGAAGCATGGGAGGTGTCCCCTCCGGCAATTTACAGAACATTATGTCTTTTGATCTAGGAGCTGTGTTTGGGAGGATTGAAACAGAAACTACAGGAGGAAGTAATTGGCTCAAAGATCAAGAGACAATGGGATTTGAAACTTTGGGAGCAGCCAGGCAAATGGATATGGAAGAGGGAAAAGGACAGACATCAATAGGACTGGATGATGATTAGAGATAGAAGCATAGAAAAGAAACAAAGGACAAAGCTGGTGATGGGATCAAACACAGAATGGGGTAGTGAAGAAAAGTTTGCATACTAGGTGGGAGCACTACTGACTGATTTGCCAATTTTGCATTGTGCATACCTTTGAGGTGACCAAGAGAAGTGGCTGAAACTAAATTCAACACAATGATGTAGTCAAAGGCCCAGGCAATTCATGTCAGCAGGTTGGAGGATGGAATGAACTTATAAGAAACAGATGTTGAGAGAAAAGGGGTGAATGCCCTGGACCAGGACTGAACCTTGGGGACAGTTACATGGACAGGCTAAAAGGAGAAAAGGGATCAGAGATGTGTGCAGACCCATAGCTAAGGAGCTTATCGTGGACACACGGGAAGCAGAGCCTCTTGGGAAGGGTGCGATTGGGAGTGGGGTGAGAGTCCACTGCAGCACTGAGTCTTCTTTTTGATTCGGGAATGCTGCTTTCCCCTGAAACTCATGAGTCAACTGAGGGCCACAGGGAGTCATGTCAGGACATATTTGTTATCACTCCCCTGTGAGAGGCTCAGCCCTGCTCCAGGAGGAATCAGCTTTGTCCGTCTCCCATACAGCTGTTCAAAGAGATGGGGAAATTTTAGGATTTATAAAAAAAATTAAATCCTTCTTATAAGAGCACAGCTGAGTCCACAGAACTTAGCGAGGTGTCCCAGAGAATATGCACGGGTGTGAGCAGGTACCCTACCTCAGAGGGTAGATGGAAGCAACTGTGCATAGCAGAGAAGAGACTAAACACCTCTGGAAGCCAAGTTGGGGCTATAGGAGTGAGAAGGGTGGGATGGAGAATGAAGGAAGGAAGCTGTAAGCTGGAGAAAGAATGGGCCTGAGTGGGACAGGGAACACGAAGGACGCTTTCAGAGTTGATATTACGTAAGTACCTATTGTTGGGTGAAAAGGTTACGTATGAGTCTAACTATATGACATTCTGGAGAAAAGCAAAGAGAGAAAGTTTACAGAACAGTGGTTTCCAGAGGTTCATGGGAAGAGGGGTAAGTCAGAAAAACGCAGGATTTTAGGGCAGTGAAAACATATGATGCCATAATGGAGGAACCATATTGTTAGACATTTGTCAAAAGCAGTACAAGGAAGAACACCCAGAGTAAACTCTGCTTTAAACAGAGTTTGACTTGAACTTGGCATTGATCCTGCCTCAGCCTTTCATTATTCCTGGCAATAATGAGGTGTCAGTGCAGATTTGTCAAATGCAACAACTACAATAAATGTACAACCCTGTTGCATGATGTTTATATGTACCAACATCTTTTGGAAGATTGCTGGGAGGCGGAGTATGAGAACACTGTACTTTCCACTCAACTCTTCCATCAATCTAAAAATGCACTAAAACATACTCTTAGGTGCACATGGTAGCACATACTGTTGCCCCAGCACTCTGGAAGGCTGAGGCAGGACGAATGCCACGTTCAAGTCCAGGCTGGGTGACTTAATGATCCAATAAAGCTTTACATCAAAATAAAAACAAATTTAAGGATTGAAGGTATAACATAGTGAAAGGGTTCTGGGTTCAACCTCCAATACCACAATTAATAAAGTAAGTCCACATAAAGTGGGGAAAAGAATTGATACTGACCTTGCCCCCTTTCAAAACTGTCTAATTTTTGCTTTCTCAATTTCTTTCTGTTCTGTTCTCCAGTCATCTCATCTCCAGGTTACTTGATTAAAGTGTGCTCAAATCAAAATATCCTCGGCGTACATGGGTTATATTTGGGGAAGGATATTTTTAGGGAAGAGCTTAAATGTCATGTAGGTGATGCTTCCAGACTCCAAATCCAGAGAAAGAGGGAACCGGGACAGTGCAAGCCTCAGGTAAGTTTTGAACTTGTGAGAAAGTTTTGGATTTCTCCAAGTTAGGGTCTGGAAACGTGAGGTGTCCCATCCCACCCTGGTCACACTCATTCTCCAGCATAATCACTGTTTTACCTTGCAGTGGCCTTCACAGGGCCAAGAGTTTGGAGTACTGAAAACACTAGAAGTGAACAGATAGGTCCTTTAGCCCAAGTTCCCTCTTGAACACTGGTTTTGACATTGACCAAGTGCTTGAATTTCACAGTCCTTTCTGCTACACAGTTTTATGCTACTCAATTAGGACAAATTGTCTAACATCATAGTGAAATACCCAAAGCTGAGTAACTTTGTAGGGAGATTTGTTTAGATGATATTCATAAAGGTTCAGGGGCAAAGAGCTGGCATGAGGAGCATGTGGCACTGATGGCATCACAGTGTTCCAGTGCATGTGATAGGAAGAGATTTTATTATAAAGCAGGAAGCAGGAGAGTCATCCAGGAGTTCAACTTGCTCTCACAAAACAGCCTGCTCTTATAAGATCCCAGGACCCCACAAAAGTTACCTTAATCTTTTCTGAGGGCTGAGCCCCCAAAGACCCAAGCACTTCCTCCCAAGTCTACTCCTTAAAGGTCCCAGGACTTTTTCACAACTCTGTCTAAGCTCCCAACACACACACTCCTCTGAGACACAGTTAAACCATATCCAAACAGTAACAGATGTTTTTTTCCTTCTTCCTCCTCCTCCTCCTCCTCCTCCTCTTCTTCTTCTCCTTCTTCTTCTTCTCCTTCTTCTTCTCCTTCTTCTTCTTCTCCTCCTCCTCCTCCTCCTCCTCCTCCTTCTTCTTCTTCTTCTTCTTCTTCTTCTTCTTCTTCTTCTTCTTCTTCTTCTTCTTCTTCTCCTTCTCCTTCTCCTTCTCCTTCTCCTTCTCCTTCTCCTTCTCCTTCTCCTTCTTCTTCTTCTTCTTCTTCTTCTTCTTCTTCTTCTTCTTCTTCTTCTTCTTCTTCTTCTTTCTTAGTGTAGGGGATTGAAACCATAGCCTTTGCACTGAGCTATATCCAAGTTCTTTTATATATTTCCAGACAAGTTCTCCCTAAGTGCAGAGTTGCTCAGGCTAGGTGAACTCAAACTTCAGTCCTCCTTGCTCATCCTCCCAGAGTGCTGTAGTTCCAGGCATACATGTACCATCATGCCTGGCCTCACCTTGGTTTTTTAAAATTCTGCTTCCCAAAGTAAATCATCTCTTATTAGCGAGAGAACAGTGCACAGTTATAGCTTCCCAACCAGCCATTTTATCAAACCCCACTACATATAACACATCTACCAGAAATACAGGATTTCCTTTATTTCAGGGTTTACCAAGTAGCAAATAGCAGCTCCACCTGCTCAGGAGGACTGATGGAACACCCACACTTCACCCTGGGCTTGCTGCAGTAAGTCATCACCTGCAGTGCCTTGGCAGCTGCCCAGCCAGGTGGGCAGAAAACAGCCACCTTCCACAAGGACTGGATCAGGAGCAGTTACATAAGCATTGTGCACGGTGAACTGATCTTCCCTGACTTCCATTCATCTCTCCAGGGCCCTCAGAGGTCAGAGATATTTAAACAGCAGGAGAAGTAGAACTTGCTCACCAGGCTGGCTCAGCTAATCGACTCCTTAGAGACTACAGGCTTCCTCCATTATGACCAAACCACCAGGTGAGGAAGAGGTGAACTGCAAGGTGTGCAAATATTTGGCTTCATCCATGATCAAATAAATCATTTTTCCTTTCCCCAAGCTCCAGGAAAACCCTGCAAAGCTCCAACGGACTTGGCTAGGAGCAAAGATTTATATGCATCAAGCACACCTTGCTCTATAAAGGAAGTGCAAGATTGTAAAGAGAGTCCATTTTTATGCATACAAAAAATTACGACTGGTATTGCAAAACTTTGCTTTTCTTGTAACACACCCACTCACAGCACGTGAGCATGGGCCTAATAATAGGAGATATTATGCACAGAAATAAAGTATCTTTACATGATGTATTAAAATAAGCGTTAGTTTAAAAAATCTCTTTCCTGGGTTTATGTCTGCCATGCAAAAGGAGCTACTCAAGGCTCCTCTGTTTTCCAAAGAGTCCTGGATCCTGAGCTGGCAGCAATTGGGATACCACTCACTGTCTTGTCTCTTCCTCAAAGTAAGACCAAAGTCATCTGTCCTTGTCACTCTGGAAAGTCCAGCTATGTTTCTTGTATGGCATTATACATCCTGGAATCTATTCTGATGATGCTGGACAAGCTGGTTAACAAGTGGAAAATGTGCAATGAAATTTTCTTTTTACCAATTTCTTAAAGTGATTCATTCTTTGAGGAAATTCAACTGTTGGCTGCAACTCTTGACTGAATGATTTTATCTCTCTGCGTTGAGTACAGTTACCTGTTCCTACTTCAACCTTGAATCATAAAAGGGGAGGGGCTATTTGGGAATTTGTGTGCTTTGAGGGTTTTTTAAAGTCTTAGGTCTTCTTTCTTCCCCAAATCTGTAGTGGCAGCCTGTTTCTGGCTTTCCTGCCTTCTTTGCCTTTCTCATTTTTGTTCTTTCTTTTTTGCATTTTCCCAATACAGAGTTCTGAACCCAGGGTCTTCACACTGAGCTATAGCCCCAATCTTTTTTGACTTTGAGATGGAGTCTTAATTGAGTTGCCTGGGCTGAGCCAGAACTTGGGGTCTTTCTGCATTAGATTCCCAGGATGTGCCACCACAAATGTCTTTCCTGGACACTCTCCTAAAGAAAAAAGTGATAATGACCTACCCCCAACAGAGGCCAATGGGCAAAGCTGTTACTGACACCACACATTCCTGCAGGAAATACTCTCCCTACTTCTGTTCGGGCACTACGGTCCCTACACCAGAGACAAATAGTCCTGCTCTTGCACTGAGGTCTTAGAAGACAGAATGTCTCTAGCTCTTAAACTCCTCTAGAACTGTAAGCATACATCAGACACAGAGCTCCTGGTCTCACAAGTGGCTTTCCTGGGTTGCGATGATTATCAGGGAGCCAGGACACCTTGTTTGCCTTCTCATGGAAGTGTAATCACTAAATTCTAAAGACCAGATCTATCCTGAAGGGAAAACTCTTCTCTCTCTCTCTCTCTCTCTCTCTCTCTCTCTAGACCACAGATATCTGCCCAGATTCTCATGCCGAATTTCCAGTGGCTTTTCTCTTTTCCAGCCTCATCCTGTTGCAAACAGGTTGGAGCTTGCCTTCTGCTGCCTAAATTAATTTCTCTCTACCACTTCCCCTCCCCTCTTGAGTTCCTCAAACCTTTATGCTGGTTCCCTTAGATCCCTTCTCAGACCTGTTTTGTCTGCCTCTGAGCCACGTGGGGATGTTTGGCCCATTCCCTCCCAACTTCCCTTTCACTCATTATAAAGGGACCCTCTAGCAAAACTCACATTTGTACAACATACTTTAAACATATCTAGCTGAGCACAAGGATCCATGCCTACAATTTCAGCTATTCAGGAGGCCGAGGCAGGAATTTCACGAAGTGGCAAGGATAATGGATAAGTACGTTGAGAGGGAAGGGAAATATGTTGAGGGTAACTAACAGTAATGTCTTTTTACTATAATAACTTTGTATATTTAGCTTAAATATTGATAGTATATTTTGATCATACTTTATATATCAGTCTGATGCTAATCGAGACCCAACATCTCTGTCATAATGAGTATGTAGGTTATCCACCTTTTCATCCACAGATAATTTACACTGAGGTAGATGTTCTTCTTTTAGTCATTCTTTGTGCCTTTCAACATCTGAGTTGAGATTATTGACACTGAGTACACCTACTGATTTTATGTATTTATTTTTGCCACTTTGTTTTGCATCTTTTTAAAAATCATGACCATATTCTTTATGTTTTCTTTCTTGCTCCTTTTTAAAAAATTGCTGCTATAATTTAGATGTGAAATGGCCCCCAAAGGTGCACGTGTAGAAGTCTTAGTTTCAGCCTCTGGTGCTGTTGGGAGGCAGTGAAGCCTGTAGGAGGTGGGGCTGGTGGAAGGAAGTTAGGTCACCAGGGGTGTGACCTTGAAGGACTCTAGGAGCCCAACCTCTTCCTCTCCTTCTCTTTGTTTCCTGACCTCCACCACCTCCTACCCCACCATGGTGCTTCTGCCTTGTTGCAGGTACAAAAGCAAGAGGGCCACCAACAATGGACCAAGAAGTCTTAAAGTATGAGCCAAAATAAACCTTTATTTATTTAATATGATTTTCTCAGGTATTTTGTCATGACTATGCAAGCCTAAATAAAAGAATTCCTTTCTTTTCCTCTGCCAGCTAGAAGCTGCATATTCAGTCATTATTCAGTGAATGGTCATCCTTAAAATATTAACAGCTCCACACCACTGACGGTGATCTAATGTGAAGTCCAAGCTCCTGTCCTCCTCCTAAACAATAGGATGGTCAAGGAGCAATTTTTCTGGAGAAGCCTCCTTTTGCCTCTATGAGTCTAGTAGCCAGGACTTTAATTCCTTCCCACAGATTTGGAGCATCTGAAACGTGCTGGCAAATTCCCTGATACATGGAGAAAATTGATATAAGAAAATAAAGAAAAAGCCAAGCATGGTGGCACAGGTCAATAATCCCAGCACTCTGAGAGGCTGAGGCAGGAAGATGGCAAGTGTGAGCCCAGTGTAGACAACTCAGAATGACCTTGACTTAAATAAATATGAAAAAACGAATAGGAGCCACAGCTCAGTATGAAGCCACTGGGTCTGGTTGCTCTCTTTATTTCATTCTTTCCTTCCCTGTTTTAGTTCATTCAACTAAGAAGACCATTTCTTCATCAATTTTAGATGAAATGTTGAACTTTTGTCTGAATAAGCTAGGCCACATGTCTTTTCTTGAGTCAATCATCTGCTTAGAAGAACAGGAGATTTGGCCATTGAAGAAAGAAGAAGAAGAAGAAGAAGAAAAAGAAGGAGGAGGAGGAAGAAGAAGAAGAAGAAGAAGAAGAAGAAGAAGAAGAAGAAGAAGGAGGAGGAGGAGGAGGAGGAGGAGGAGGAGGAGGAGAAAAAGAAGAAGGAGGAGGAGGAGGAGAAGGAGAAGGAGGAGGAGGAGACAGAGTAAGAGAAGGAGAAGAAGAGAAGAGTAAGGAGGAGGAGGAAGAAGGAGGAGGAGGAGGAGAGAGTGAAGCCATTTTTCTCCAGGATGACATGGACTACAGGAAAAATGCTGGATCCCCAGCTGAAATCAGCATACTGTTGCAAAGAGAAAGAGAAATCAATGTCTGACAACTCTCAATCTCAAATATAGACATCTCACATAAAAGGGGAATTAACTGTGGGATGGATTTACTTTGCTTCTCCACTTCCTCATTCATACATTTAAGTGACATTTATTCATACACTCAACTATTCAAAGCTGCATGTCAGGCACCTAATTAACTGGGTGTCTGAGGAGGAATGATGCACGAGGCATTCCTGAGTCTTGCAAAATTCTGGCCTGGAAATAATGAAAGCATTGGATAGTAACTTTGGTAACAGATGCATCCAATGGCAGTAAAACAGAGGTCAACCAGAGAGCACCTTGTCAAGTAGTTACAAAGCTTGGGCTGAGTCCAGGAAGGTGAAGAGACATTAGAAGGGGAACAATAGAGACTAGGTTCCAGTTGGGATAGTTCTTCCTGGCTCATATTAGGTTGGTGTTGGAGAACTTCTCTGAGGTTGCTCACCAAATTCTGCGCTTTAAAATTCAGCAGCATTTTCTTCACACAACTCTCATGTAATCTATCCATCCACTGCTATCTGCATCTTGGAAGCATGCTAGCTTTGTTCAGTGGAGTTTAATTCTTGGTCCATTTACAAGTGGGATAAATGACGTCCAGGGAGGCAGAATCTCTTGCTCTAACATAAAAGTGCCTTATCTTCCTATATAAAAACAGAAGCTCACTGAGGTCTCAATTAGTACCCCTGAGGAATTTAGTGCAAGGCCTTGCAATTAGTGAATAATTGACAAGTATCAGCATGAGTTAATGATTAACCTGAAGCTCCTCTCTCCATGGTTGCCCCCAGACACAGACAGGCAAACCCTTTGAAGGAGAAGTTAATAACAATAAAAAAAAAACAATTAGCAGTCATTTAATGAGTGTTTCCAGCTAAAAACTGTGCCAAGTGCTTTTAATTCTTATAATACTCCTATGAAATGGGTTCTATAATAATTATAATTAGCCCAATAATAATAATGAGCACCACTTAATGGAGGAAACTGAGGCTTAGCACTGTTTAATTGCTTGCTACAGGTGACATGGGAGGGGAAGTAAGGGTTTTGGACAGAATCTACAGCTGTCTCTTCTCCAGAAACAGCTCTCAGCCACCACTTTCTCAGCCTTCCCTTGTTACATATAAAGAAACTTGAAGTGCAGGTCACATAAATGACGTGTTCCATAACAGGCTTGAGGTTGGATAAGCGGATAGGTGCATGTGTCTCTCAGGAAGTCTGCTACTTCCGGTAGTGAACTCTGCTGAGGGCTCAATTCAAGGTGCCTCAGACACAGGAAATGTAATTTGTACCTTGGTCACTGCCTCTCAGAGTAATGGCCTGCTCTGTCTCCAAATCCTTTTCCAGTAAGAAATTGTTCATCTGTTATACTCAATATCTGGGCAGCTGCAGAGATGGTAGCACACAAGATTTGCCCAAACAGCCTTTTCCCAAGGCAAAACCAATGCCAACCTCCATCCTGTGGTCTGGCTTTCTGATGCATCACCTTTGGAAGGCACTTCTGGGACAAGAAGTCACCATCTCTTTGCACCAATAACCATCGAAGAGAGCTATGTCCTGGGCAGCTCAGGAAGTGAACAGATCCAAAGATGGCTTGACATGCTGCCTGTCTCAAAATAGCACAGCTGAGCCCCCCAGCAGCTGTGATCAATGCATTAGAATCACAACAACATGGAGAATGACCGCAGTTGACTTTTGCAGACTGACCAAGTGCCAGAAACAGTAGGCAGGGCTTTTCATGTTCATTGTCAGACCTGTCTCTGCAGGTCAACCAAAGGATTCAACCAAGGATCAAAAATAATTGCATCTAGGGCCAGGGAGTTAGCTCAGTGGTTCCTGTGCCTGTCTTGCAAGCGCAAGGACCCGGGTTCGATCCCCGGTAACCACATACCATACTGGGTGTGGAGACTCACGCCCAGCAGCAACCAGTACCAGTGCCAGGTGTGGGGGCTCACGTCTGCAATCCCAGCACTTGGGAGGCAGAGGCAGGAGGATTGCTTTGATGTGAGTTTGAGGCTGAGCTCAGGGCCAGCCTGAACCACAAAGCAAGACCCTGTCTCAAAAAAAAAAAAAAAAAAAAAAAAAATTGCATCTAAGCTGAACATGCTGATTGCTTTCCTTGCCCTGATTTCCTAAACAATACAGTATAACAAGTATTTCTGCAGAATTTGCATTTTACTAGATATCATAAGTAATCTGGAGAGGACATAAAGTATACAGGAGGATATGCTTAAGTTATATGCAAAAACCATGCATTTTATATAAGGGACTTGGGGAATCTGCAGATTTTGATATATGCAAAAATCTTGGAACCATTCCCTGGAGGATATTAATGGATGACTGTGTCACCTAATTCATTCTCCAAAACCATCCCATCCAGAGGTTACCAATACATTTCCATTTTGCACTTTTTACACATTTTGCAGTAGCCCAGAGAGATTGGGTAGTTGGCAGTTGTGATACAGATGAGGATCCAGATAATCTAATTCTGAAGTCAGTTCTATAGCTGTGCAACTGAATCCCATACGCAAAAGACTTTGAGAATCAAGAGGCTGTAGCTGTGCTGTCTTTAAGGGGTATGGAAGATCCCCTCTGGGCATAGATGGGTCTGAAGTTCTGACATAGCATCAGGTGTGAGGGTATCTTAGGTCATAACAAAAGCCCTCAGTAGAGTTCACTACCAGAAGTAGCAGAAGACACATGAACCTATCAGCATGTCCAACCCCAAGCTTGTTATAGAACACAAGCTTATTGTGTGACCTGCACTACAAGTTCCCACATATGTAACAAAAGAATAACAAAGTAGTCTTTCTTCTAGGGTCCTGGAGAAAAATAAAATGAGATCATCTATAGAAGCTACTAACCACCTTGCCACATATGATCAATAAATATTAGTTTAGGACTAAAAATGGAAAAAGAGACCTTTGCTTGAGAAAGGTATAATAGGGCTGAGTCAGGGAAAGAGAGGGAAGAGGTGGGAAGAAGTGTGACATGCAACAGGGTGGCAGGTGATGACGTTCAGAAGAGACAAAGCAAAGATCTGGAGGAGGTTGGGACCTCTGGAGAAATGTAGGAAGTGGAGGAGAGGAAGAAGACGTGCACTGCACAGGGTCTTGTTGTTAAGCACCATGGGGCAATATTGGGTTAGGATCCATTTCCTCCAGAAATCTAGGCCAGAGATGGTGGTGTGGACTAGGGCAGTGGTGACAGAAGAGAGGGCAAGATACTGGGTAGATCCCAGGGCATATCTGGGACTTAGCAGTTGATTGCAAGTGAGAAAGCATCACCATGACAATGAGGCTTGGTCTAGGCCACAAGGTGAGAGCAGGTGGAGTACCTGAAACAGGGGACACAGAAGAGAAATGTAACGGGAAAACCTGGGGCCTTTGTATGTCATCTAGGTCAAGCCGTCCCTTAGACTAGAACACGAGTTGATGGCGATTTTCCTGCTCTAACTATATCATTCTCTCATCTTTGGAATAATACATATGTTTTATCAGAGCTGACTTAAAACAGAATTCAAAATCACTGTACACCTTTTGGTCTAAGACTTAGTTGGCGAGGTAGAATAAGCATGTGAGAAGTCCAGGAGGCCTCCTTATAGGAGAATGCTTCATCGTGTCCTACTGTCTGCTGCCTCACATGCAGATGTGATGACTGGAACCCCACATATCCAGTCTGGACAAAGAGACTGAGCTCAGCCTTTGAGTCTGGTGGGGCAGAAGAAGAGTTGTCTGGGTTCCCTGGCATTGGGGAGTCGACGGCAGCCCTTTAGGAATGAGAGAGAACTATACTCCTTCCTCAACCACAACCCCCCTGGGAGGCAGGGTGCATACCTCACGGCAAATGGGGCTGTGACAGGCGGCCTTGCACAAAATCCTTTCCTTGTGTGAAGATGAAATCTGCCTTCCTGCGATGTGCATTCTCTCCTTTCTGGTAGCGTAGCTTCCTGAAGATCCATTGGCTACAATTGCCATCCTCTCTTCTGGGAAGTTCTTCTGAACTTTGAAGACCGCATCATTATTCTTCTTTCAACCCAGATGAAGAGTTAATAACCTTCCAAATATTCATCATGCCACTCAAGCTCCAGATCCTTCATAAGCCCAGGTACATTTGCTTGTGTACTTCACCTTGTTAACGTCTCCAGGTGGATCCAACAGGAAATAGGCAGCTGAGAGACTCAGAGGAAATGAGTCACCTCCTCAGACTGGTACCATGTTTCTATTGATGCAGTCAGAGTGGCCTGGTTTTCTTCAGGAGCTAATCATCCCATGGCAGATATGGAGCTGGAGGAGGTTTTTGTTAAGTCAGCTCATCCATCAAGGACAAACATGTTGACATTTTTCTAAATGACGTCTAACCTCTCTGCAGAAGTGGGCAGAGATCTGATCCCAAAAGGCAGTTCAGAGATGTTCCCTGACAATGTGAGGTTGGAAATCAATTTTAATCTCTCTCCTATTATTTCAGGGTGAAGCGGTCCCCAGAATGCACCAGCCTCATTAGCAAAGCAAATGACACACGTCCTCCAACTCTCTGAGCATTTTTAGTTGCCTCCTTTCCCTCAGTGACAAAGGCAATTTTTGTCAAAGAGTTTGCACGATGACCCTGGGACAGTAGAACATTGGCCCCCTGAATAATGCTTCGTTCAAAGCCAAATTAACAGAGCACTGAAAGAAACTCTAGGGGTTTGTCCAGAGAAGCTTTCAGAGCAATACAGGGACAATGGATTTCATAATTAAAGATGTGGCTTCACTCCCTGGCCTCCCACAGAGGAATCTGTGCCAAGGGCAATCAAGCTTAACATTTCTTAGCTCTACATCCTTTATCTACAAGAATCAGATTTTATCTACAAGCAGCAAATCATGATAGATGCTTTGTGAAAACAGGTGGAAATAAAATCTCCTGGGCTAGTGATAGCCACTCAAGAGGGCAACATTTGTGGTATTTGCATAACTCTCCATCCAGGCAGAGCATGGCTCCATATCATACCTTCTGAGCAATCCTGGAGTCCACCTCAGTACCCTAGACACACCAAAACACAGAATACTGCTAAGTGAAGGGATGTGTAGATGGATGATGCATGAATGGGTGGACGGATGGGTACATGGATGGGTGGATAGATGAGTGAATGGGTGGATGGATGCTTGAGTGAATGGATACATGGATAGATGGATCATTCAGCCACACTAGGGCTACTCAAGGGGCAGGAAGAACACAGATGTGGTGATCCCTTTACCTACTCACCCTACAGTCTCCTAATCTAGTGTGTGGTATCATGATTATGGTAATCATGGACTGTAGCCTTGCACTGAAATTATTACCATTTCTAAGGTGAAATTATAAAGCAACTTTGTTTTTTCTCATACCCCTGTACAAGCTCCTACCTTCCAAAGTTATTCTTTCCTGCAGCTAGTTAAATCACAGGCATTCCCAAAGCTTATTTGGACTGGTCCATATTAGTCACAAGAACAGTATTAATTTTGAGGAGTGAAACAGCACATTTCGTTCAGTTTAAGCATCTCTCCTCCTCCCTGGGCAGTGCAGGGCCTGCTGCATCCTTGATGTGTCCAGGACAGGAGCATCCAGAGCAGAGAGGGCTCCCAGCTCTCTCAAAATCTTTTCTCTGTGGTACAAGGCTGATAACCAGAGTGACCTTATAGACCTAGGAAAAGTGCCAGTTTGTGCCCTGATGTGATTGTTGTATTATTCCATGCAAACAATGATCCAGTTTGGACCTAGGTTTTAGGGCCCCTCTGCTTCTGACCACTGGAATCCAGCCTGGGGAGTGGAGGTATGTGAACAGCTAGAGTTGGCAGGTCTGGTAGTGCTGAGGGTACCAGGCTCTGACTTTTGTCTTGTTAGGAACTCCTATGGGTGTTTTCAGAACCTCATCTCCCTGAACAGAAGCAAAGTCTTTCCTGATGGACACCCCTATGCTCTCTTCCAGGTCTTTCACGATGCATGTGGCCTGTTTGTCCCCCAAAGGCTCATATGTTGAGACCTCAGTCCTCAGTGTGGTGACGTAGAGTTGTGGTGAGAGCTTTAAGTGGTGGTTTAGATAGAGAATGTCTCCCAGGTTCATCACGCACTCACAGGTGGGGATTTTGGAAGAGAATTAGATCACCAGGGTACTGAAGCTGACTTGCTGTTAGGAGGCAGGGCCTGGTAGCTAGGGGCAGGCCTGGAAGGGTACATCTCCTTCCCATTTCCTCCCCTTTGTCTCTGCTTTCTGGATGCCATCCTTCCATTATGCTCCTCTGCCTTGGAGCCAGCTGACCATACACTGTAATCCTGAGTAAATAAACCCTTCCTTTAAGGTGTGGGCATCCAATATTGTGTCTAAGCAATGAAAAACAACTAAGAATACAGTCATCTCATAAAATATATTCCGCTGTCAAATCTATTTTGAATATTTTTAAAAAACACGATGCTCAAAGAAGTTCAGCAGTTTGCCCTAGGTCACACATCTTTCCTGGAAGAGTCAGGATACAAACTAGAGTTTTCCAGATTTCAAAGCTTGTTTCCTTGGGCCAGGATTTAGCTCCGTGGATCCAGTGCCTGCTTCACAAGCGCAGGGTCATGAATACAAAAAGAAGAAAAAAAATCTTGTGTTGTTAATAAGCATACAATATCAGGCAAATTGAACTATTCTTAAAGCTATTTAGAGAAAATTGATGGGTTGTCTGTCCCAAATGGGCTTGGTTTGGGAACAACAGGAAGAAGAGTAGTTTGCAGAACAGCAAGAAGTGGCAGCTGCTCTGTGATAGAGCAGGGGGTGGCCAGGAGGCTGAGGTCACCCCAGCAGGACCCAGGCTGAGAGCCCAGCTGCATTGAGCAGACGCCCTCCTACCATACTCACCCATAGACCTTGGGGTCCCATCTGTTGGTGATTCCAAGACAGTTTTGCAGTTGCCAGCCCTTTACTATGGCAAAGCCACTCAACCACTTTGATTAGAGTTGCTCAGTGCAGAATGCTAGGCAAGACCCCCTGTCTAGACTGCACCTGCAAATGAATCCACATGGCAGGTGAAGTGCTTTGAATTTGAGGTTCTTGTACTCATATTAAGTACATAGCCTGGACCCACAACCCACAGGCCACCCTAGAGATATAGGTTCCATTCTGAGGCAGACAAGATGAGGGGTTGTTACATGAAATGAGCAGATGGACACTAGGGCCACCTTGAGATTGTCAGGAAACCCCTTTATTCCTCTAAGATGACTCTACTTCTCTCTGCAGAGTCTCCTCGGGAGATCATGCTCCATGTGAACAAACCTCTTCCTGTGGTTCTGCTTATTGACTTCTGCTGTCACGTCTCAGAGATCATGGAGATATGCTATCCTGAGCCAGCCTTCAGCTCTGACTTCCCTATTTTAGCAGCACCAACAATGGCAATGAGGCAGCATGCCCCTTCCTGTCAGGCCAGCCCCCTCTGCATCTTCAAAATGCTACTTGTTCACCTTCCTGAAATCCAGAATGGCTCATCAAGGCTGACTTGCTCCCACGGCTGTCATCAAAGTTACAATAGAGCCCATAAGCCAGATCAAGAACTCATGACAAAGTTGGTGTGGGGAACATGCCTGTCATCCCAGCACTGTGGGAGGCTGAGGTAGAAGGATCACAAGTTTGAGACCAACCTGAGCAACTTAGTGACTTAGCAAGACCCTTCCTTAAAATAAAAAATAAAAAAGGTCTAAGGATGAAGCTCCACATATGAGCCCTAAATTCAATCTCTAGTACTATAAAAAATACATAAAAATTAAACTGTGGAAAAGATCTGAACTTCTGGGAAGTTCCAGAGTATAACACAGTTCAGTTCCTACTGTCCACCTGCAGGAACTAGCTCACCAGCTTGAACCCAATTGAGAAGTGGCGAGGATGAAAAGTGATGAGACACAGAATCAGGTTGAAATGCGGAGGCTCCGGGGGCTCTTGCTTCTTTCAACCCAGCCCTAAGTGACCAGCGCACCTTGGTTGTATTCACTCAAGTACAAGCAATTAGAGTTACACAGGCTTCATCTGTCTCTCATCCTCCCAGACACTTATCTGGGTAAACACCAGCATCACAGGTGTTTTTACTTTTCCCTGCATCCTGTCAACACACTTGCACGCTGCCTTTTTGCTTAGTGTTCAGCGATGGAGCCAGTTAGGCCTCAATCTTTCTATCTGGCTCCCATAATCACCTGATTCATGAAGTGCAAGACAAAACTGGCCATGTCACTAATGATTCTGTGCATCTTCACAGTCCACGAGACTGTGGACTTGATTTGTCCCTAAAAAAGACCTGAATGAGGAAGCACACAGGAGATTGGGAGTCAGAATCAGGATGTGAGAAAAAGGAAAAGGACTCTAACTGGGGTAACAGCCATCAAGACAGCCTTGACAAGCACTTCCTGTCTGCCTCGCCAGGAAACAAAACTACAGAAAGCAAAAGCCTTCTTAGTCTTCTCTAAATCCTCAGACTTGGAAACACCTGCCATATTGGATTTGCCCCATATTTCCACCTAGAGATGAAGTGTGGTTATCAAATCATTCCCAAATGGATCCCTGGAAAAGAAAAGAAATGACTATAAAAGCCCAGCATCAGGAGAGGGACTTCCCCAAGCTAAAAGTATTGGGGGTCACATGGGACCTGCAGAAAAGAGAAGACACAAAAGGATGTGTCTGTCAGTGGTGCCCTTGAACTTGAGTTCCCAGTCAGTCTAAAGAACCTAATCACATTTCTTCCCGCTCCACCTGGCTTCAGCCTAGGTTACTTTTTGCCCCCCTCGTACTGAGGATTGGGGATTGAATGCAGGACCTTCACATTTAGCTATATCCCAGCCCATTCTATAGATTGCTTATTTATTATTTCGAGACAGAGTCTTGCTAAGTCACTAAATTCCCCAGGCAGAGCTCCAGTTTTCACTCTCCCTGTCTCACCTCCCAGGTTACTCATTTTAGCATGTCAGTAATGACTCTACTCTTCCTGCCTGGTCAGAACCATATTGTTGATCCCAATGAGAAGAGGTTTTTATCATGTAGGTATTTTATTGTGTCACATCCTTTAAATGCCTGAGAAGTGAAACAAAATATTTTCTTTTTCTTCCACTCAGTCCAGTGAGATGCAGAACAGGGAAATGGGCTCAGGAGGGGATATGAGGAACCATCACAGTTACCCCAGAGGCAACTGGGAAGTTACAAGAGCCTCGGCCACAAAAAAACTATCTTCACAATGAAAAGAAATGTTTTGGTTATCTCTGACATAGGTGTCAGGCTTTTCTTGTTCCCAAGCCTTCTCATATCAGCTACTTTATTGAATCAGCATGTTTGCAGTAAGTTTGGAGAGCTCTTTGTCCTACCAGCTAGGGTGGGAGGAGCTGAGGGTGTACAAGACGTACTTAGGGTCTCACAGTATGAAGCAGCATCTCTCCTTCTCCAACCCAGCTGTCCTACTGTAAATAATGGAGTATCTGTCATTCCCACAGCAGTATTTAGAAGCAGTAAAGTTTGCTGTGAAAGTTCAGCCACATACGGGACTCAAAATCTGCACTGCTGAAATCAGCAGTTTCCCACCTGCGAGTCAGACGGGGTCAAGGGCTGTCCCACGTGCACAGGCCAAATCTTCTCTTTATACAGAATTTTACATATGCAGTATTAAGGCTATCAAAAGGCAGGAAAATAAAATATGGGTGAGTGTTAAAAATGACCAGGGACATATTGTGAAATAGAAAATATTTAGAAGGAAATGTGTATGGGTAAGTAACGGGAAAAATAATGTGATTGTAATTAAAAAAAGGAAACAATGCTTATGTATATAGGGGGTGGGAGATTGTACAGTGGGTAGGGGGATGGGAAAAAGTGAGAATTAAGTTGTGTCATATACTGGTGTAAATCCTCAATGTTGAATGCAATCATGATGTGCATATATAATGTACCAACAAAGATATGAATTTTTAAAAAGTGAGCAAGGACATTCTTTTTTCTCAACTTGGACAGAGTTGTAACAAATGCAAAATGTTTTCTGAGAAGTGTTTAGGTTCACTGTGTGTTCTAAGATCATCCATGGGGAATTGATCTTTAGATTTCCCCTTTGATAACTAATTAATCCCATTTTTAAATCATCAACAGTATTGCCATTTATCAGCCTGGTCAGGGGACACTTTTCTCTCTAGCACATACCAGGCTTAACTTTTGGGCTAGCATTCATCCCTATAAGAAATACCAGAGAGAATCAAGACAAGGGGAAAAAGATATATTTTGGCTGGCCCCATTGCTTTTGGGGAAGTGGGAAGGTTAGAAACACATGCTGGAGAAAAATTTCTTACTTCATGGCCATGGAGAAAAAACAGAATGTAGGCAGGACTGGGATCCCACGATCCCCTTTGGGGCCCACCTAATATCTTGCCATGAGGCCCCTACCACTTCAAAGTACTACCACTTTTGCATGAGCCAAATTGGACCCCAAACACCTAATATAGAAGTCTTCTTGGGCCACTCAAGAGCCAATCATAAAGAGTGCTCAAAATAGATGGTGACTGTGTCAATATAAAAAATTATTACACTAAGGCACATTGCCATGAAACCCCTCTAAATATGCCTTCTTGTTTTAAGCCCACCTATCCCAGTGTTCTTGCTACTTTCTGAAGCAGTACTAGAAGTTGTATTTCCTGAATGTATGTACCAACTGTGATTAAAAAAAATATGGTGTATGCTACTGCCAAGGCAGACTCATAAAACACACGCCACTCTGTCCTCAGCCACCCTATTCACCAGATCTGGTAGCATGATGACTTCTGGCTCTTCCTCAAAGTCAAACTGACCATGAGAAGGAAATATTTTGAATCAATTCAGGACACTGAGGGAGCCAGGACATAGCAAGATACAAAAGAAGATACTGTGAAAACACTGAGCAAAGAGGACTTCAGAACTGCTTCACAAAGTGGCAAGAAAAATGGAATCATTTGCCCAAATTGAGGGGATTTATCTGTATGTGGGGGGGGCAGGTCATGGCAATGTGTCTTTTCTTGTAATAACCTCATTTAAAAAAATTGAAACATCACCATATTTTTGATCATACCTCATCGAGCAGCTTTAAAAGGAAGATGCTTCCACAATTCCATGCGAAATCTTTGCTCTTTGGCTGCTTCTACCTCTAATGGGATGCAGATTCCACACCAGCAGTTCTTCAAACATTTCCTGAGAGTCTCTGCTTCCCTACATCTGTTTAAAGATGATCCTCTCAAAAAACCTCATAAATTAGCTGGATGGGCACTCTGCTAATTTTGTTATCAAGTGGAACTCTGCTCAGTTATTTTAAGTCTCAAAGTTTCCATTACTTGCAGTTTGGCTTTTCGCCTTCGGTTTGCTGCCAACACAGCTTTGGATCCTCTGCCTTTTGTCTCGATCACTTCTCTGGAATTTGAAATGGCTGAAGGTTGATTTTTGATGGGCTGTACCTCCCAGGGTGAAGGGAGCAAATGAAGTTTACTTGCTTTCTATGTGACCATTCTTCTAAATGAACACATAGCATCCATGATCATATAAAAAACATGTGTGTTCATGTATTAATATGCAGTTATTTAAAGCAGCTAAGAATAACAATGGCCAGTATCTTCTTTTGGATCCATTCCCAAAAAGCACTCTAAAGCAAGGGCTTATGGGCATGGCTTTGGTTTGGAAAGTATTCTCAGGAGATACAACTGAGGCAAGACAGACCGGGGAAAAGATCCAGTGCACCACTTATTAAGAACCTGGTTGTCTCTATGGCCAACCTGAGCTCTGTACAGCCATGTCCTCCTGAAGAATGTGGCTATGCAGAACACTCTCCAGAACTATTTCACTACATGATAATTTATCTAAGTGGGGTCTTTGCTATCCAAACCCTTTTTTTCTTGGAAATGGAGGATATGCTGGTAGATGTTAAATGCCTAGCATTCTTAGACTGACTCCCACCCAGGCAAGATGAGTCCCCAGGGCCCGGAGGAAGCCACGAGGAGCTAAGCAGCAGCTGTGTGTGGGAAAATGTCATCACACCCACTAACTCTCAGAAAAACTTTGGGAGAGCTCTGAGGGTTGGAGCTCAGAAGGTGCAGGACAGGCCATCAGCTGGCTATTCACAGATTATATGGGGCCATTGGTTCTCGGACGAGTTTCTCTCCAAGTGATCTGGAAAACTGCACTCATTTCCTAAGTTTGCTATGACAAATTGCCATGAACCAGTGGCTGACAACAGTAAAAAAATTTGTTCTTCCATAACTGTAGAGGCCAACTAGAGAAGTTGAGCTGTCCTCAGGACAGGATACTCTCTAAAAGCTCCACAGGGAAAAATTTTCCACAAGGAAAATTCACCCTTGACACTTCCCACTTTCCTTCCCAGGAAAAACATCCTTGGCCTGAAGCCATGTCCCTGTATCTTCTGTCTTTGTCTTCACATGGTCTCCATCTACCTAATTTTTCTTTGCCTGAATCTTCCTGGGATTTGTCATCAGGTTTACTTCCTACGTGAGTAATCTAGAATAATTTCATTCCATGATCCCAGATTCAGTTATGTCTGCAAAGACCATTTTGACAAAGTAACATTCACAGGGTCCAGGTACAGTCATGTCCCACATAATGACATTTCTGTCAGCATACTGGATGTACTACTATGAGATTAAAAATTCCTACCATCTAGAAACATTGTGTGCGATCATAACATCATAGCATAACACACTACTCACATTTTTGTAGTGAAGCCAGTGCAAACAATTTTACAGAGCTCTGAGTTGTATAAGAGTATAGCACATTGAGGCACAGCGGCACATTCTGATAATCCCAGCTTCTTGGGACCCTGAGGCATGAGGATCACAAGTTTAAAGCCAACTTGGACAGCTTAGTGAGAACTTGTCTTAAAATGCAATTAAAAAATTTTGCAGAAGTAATTCATTTTTCCCTAGTTCAATTTCCCCAAAAGTATACTGTATGCAACTATATACAGTATATCATTCTTGATAGTCAACAAATGACTTTGTTACTAGTTATACATTTATTAAGCTGTACTTTTATCATTTATTCTAATGTAGCTCTAGTAATAAAAAATAGTTTCCTATAAAACAGTATGCTGTGTATAGCAGGAACAGTCTCAAACATCTATTTACTAATTCTTTTAATTTTATCAAGAGGTATATCTAGTGATTTGTTGGCACCGTTCTGGGTTGCATAAGTAAATGCTGCAATGGTCACATGAGGATGGAGCCAACTAAAGATGCTTCTCTCAGAATGCATCCCTTTGCTTAGTGACATGTGGCTATATTAGGATGTGGAAATGTATTTCGAAGGGTCATCATTCATTGCATTCCAGGGAGTTGAAATGACTTGTATAAGTTATTTATCCAGAGTCAGACCAGCCTTGTCTCCTGATGGAATAAAGAGTCCACCCAAGTTTGGCATGGCAGTCCAGACCTGCAGTGTCATAACTCTGGGAAGCTGCAGGAGGAGGATTTCAAGTTTGAGTTCAACCTGGGAAAACCTCTCTCAAAATTTAAAACGAAAAAGTAAAAGCATTTTAGTACAAATGCTCTGGTCTCAATCTCCTGCCTTTTAAAGAGAAGAAAAAGAAGAGGAGAAAGAAGAAAAAGAGGAAGAAGAAGATGATGAAGAAGATGGGGAGAGGGAAGGGGATAAAGAAAAAGAGGAAAAAGAAGTCCATCCAATTGCTCAGGACATGAACCTAAAAGTCACTATGTACTTTTCTCAGGCGTACTTGTCTGTACCTCATCGATCAGCAATTGCTATCAGCTTTATCTGCAAGTCACATCCCAGGCTCTGCCACCTCTGGTCATCCTCATTCCCCCCTGTGTAGCCCCAGGAGTATCTCTTTCCTGGATGACAGGCCTCCCCATTTTATTGCTCCACTCTGGATTTTCTGTGATTCAATCCTCAGGCTCAATTCACATGACACTGTGAAGAGAAAATCAGTCTCTGCTTTGACTCTTCAGAGAACAGAGTCCAAAGCCTTGCTTGTGGTGTCTGTAACAATCCAGGTTCTCCAACTCCCACAGTGTTACCTGCTTCCCCACAATTCATTTCTCACCTGCTGCAGCAATGGTGAGTGAATAATAATGACAGCTAATATTGCTCACATGTGGAGTATTGGGTGCTTAATAATATGATTCATAGAAAGCATGATACCTTAGTAAGTGAATATTTAATCCACATATTTATTGATTCAAGTCAGAAGAATGATCAGCCATTGGGTGAGAATGTTGGAGAACAGCAAGTCTAGCTCAGAAGAACACAGAACAAATAAGGAAACTGGTTGTATCCACCAGACACTAGGCACTGGTTGTATCCTCAGCAAGAGGATACACAATTTGGGGTTCATTTTAGGGCTGCAACATGGACAATGGTTTGGAGCAGAGTGACGTGCAGGTACTAGGATGCCTTTCCAGCTCATGGTGAATAGCAGAGATTCCAGAGCTATGGAAAAGAGCAGATACTATCACAGCTCAGGATTTAATGGGAAGAAGGCGCTGGATATCACAAGCCACAGATCACAATAGAAATAATTTCCACTGAAGAAAAACAGCTAACATGAACTGGACGCTCTTTCTGCTATAATCTCCCTATTTTTGGTGCATTATGCAAATGAATTTAATAATCAAAATACACACATGATGAAGTACATCATTGCCACTCTGTCACTACCCAAACTAACAACCTAGATGCTGCTAGTTTCTGCTTCTGTCTCTTCAAATGACCAGATCCCATTATTTTATGAATCTGCCACATTATATAAATAAAGTTTAAAGATAAGAAGCAAAGAAATTGCACCTAAAGGATGAAAAGAATTGAAAGGGTGCACAGGGGAGTCAGGGCCCATGAACTCACTACAGTGATGTGTTTTGAAAGAGTGAAGCTCGTCAGCCTTGACTTTCACACATGTTATTGGGTTCTCTGCAGCTTTAGAATGTCTTTGGGAACTCTGGAGAATTCTGTCAATTGGTACAAAATGGTTCTAGAGAGTTTTACTCTCATCAATGAATGTGGAAGGGAAAGGCTTACAAATAGTGAGTCAGGGCAATACCCTGATTTGTGGCAATGCAGTGCCCCTGCTCTGTGGCTTAGAGCCTCTCTGCACTTTAACCAGACCCCAAAGTTGGTTCATTGGTGTCATTCTGTGTCATCACCACCCTGAGATTCTTGATGATCTTTCATATGTGCCTTGTTTTCACTTGTTTCACTATATCCTACACATTATCTGTCTACCTTGCTGGCAGAGGTAAGCTGCATGGCACAGACTTCAGGTCTACAAGGAAAGCACCTTCTTTCATGTGAAGCCAACAGGACAATGACTAAATTCACTCTTGACATCATGGTCCCTTTCAAAGGACATATTCATGCAGGCACTCAACAACCACTCACAGCAGTGATGTGGACATCACTAATTTTCCAGGAAGAATCAGATGAATGAAGCCCTCATCCAGAGCCACCCCTCAGGCAGAGCATCACAGATTCTAGCAAGTCATCTCCAGCAACAGTTCCTCTAGGGGTGTGGATTCTAACCAGAGGAATAGATCAGAATCCCTGGAGTAAAGAGCTTTTTACAAGACATGTGTGTGCAAATTCCACTCAAATCATACTGTATCAAAATCCCCAAAGGCAAGAAGGGGTAGGGGTCACCTGATGGATTTTGAAGGCAAACCCTTGTGAAGTACAGCTTCTAAAATAGAGTCCACCCCATCCCACCTTCTGAATATTTCTTGAAAAGGACACACAATTTTGGTAAGTGTCAAGTCGGTACTACTGGGTTGGAAACTCACTTGTAGTGGATTAATTCCTACATTGTTCCTCTTGCTATGATGTTTGAGTTATGCTCTCAAAGATTCCACACCAACAGTAGAACAAAACAAGATTACCCACCAATGTAAAAAGGAGACAGACTCAAGGACAGGTTGTATTTGGCCAATAAATCCCTCAACACTTCATGGCTCTGAGAAACTCGAATGCCTCTCCTGTCTTGCCGCTCTGCAGAACTTTCTATTTCTTCAGTTCATCGATTCTAATAACACTGACAGACAGTGGAGGAGCAGAGCCATGGTGTACAGATTAGCAGGACTCTATAGAGTCTCCAGAGACAGCCTAAAATGACAGTGAGCCAGACACAGCACGTAGAGGTCAAGGTGACCAGCATCCCTCTTCCAATCCCGTATCATCTCAGCAACTTCAGGTGTCCTCTGAATGCCCCTCATGAGCAGCCACCACATTTGAAAGCATTCTCTTTTTCCAGAAGAATACAAACAGCATTTCAACACTAACAGCCACCTGCTGTGTGTTTTTAAAATGTGACTTGAAACGATCCCGCTCCAAATTACATGAATCATCTCTAAATTTAGAAGTCAGCTCCTAATACTCACTGCCTGCACTGAGTCGTAAATAATGTCCTCCAGTGTTCACGGGGGAATTGTTGCCAAGAACTTCTTCACGTGGTGCCTCCTGCTCCTCGAGAGGTGGATG
This sequence comes from Petromus typicus, assembly GCA_004026965.1. Lineage (NCBI taxonomy): Eukaryota > Metazoa > Chordata > Mammalia > Rodentia > Petromuridae > Petromus > Petromus typicus. The sequence continues at coordinate 68,712 of PVIR01001918.1, forward strand.
TGGAGCTCTTTGTCACACTTTACAAGCAGATGCTGTCTGGAGGCAGCCAAATGGCACCAAAACTTAGCCAAGGCTGTGTGGACAGAAGTACAAAGGCCCCTCCATCCTCTACAGAGCAGAGGTTCCCCACGGAGGGGTTGAGGTTCCCATCCTGTTCACTCTTGGCTCCCTGTCTCCCCACCCTCCTCCACGCCCTGCCTCCCTCAACTCCACCCTGCACAGAAGTCCCAGAATTTCCCACAAGAGCCATGGAGAAAGCATGTACTCAAAAATAGCTGACCGGTTGATTCTTCCATTTCTTTTGCCTCTTTACCACTAAGCCCATTTTCCCCTCTTCACTACTGATCATGGAGATTTAACACATATGTGCACACACACACACATACATACACATGTGCGTGCTTGGCACATACAGACACAATCACACATGGTAACTAATTCACTGAAAAGAAGGTTCTTTGTTTTGGTGATTTTTATCTGGTTTATTCCACACTTAGAATGAAAAGAGGTAAACTGTAGGGTGACTAAAGTTTTACTCTTCAGGGATTTGCTTGGGGGGCTCTGAAGAACAGCTGAAGACTCTGTAGGCTGATAATGGTGAAGCACATCATCACGTCTTGTTCTCAGCTGGCCTCTTATAAATCCCAGCTGGAAGCAGGCCTGATGATCACACACTCTGAGAGGCTAAGGCAGGAGGATCCCACAACCTGGCTAACTTGGGGATTTAGCAAGGCCTTGTCTCAAAATTTAAAAAGTACAGGGGAGGCAGCTCAGTGCAAAGGATATTGTATATTCCTTCCCCCATACCAAAAACAAGCAAGAGTGTTAGCTCATTTTGTGCCACTCCTCTCGCTGATATTCCATCTAATAGTATAATTGAGGTGTGATAATAAGTCATAAGAACTCAAGATCTTTCCCAGGCTGTGCCTCCAAAATAACCTCCGACATTAAATTTTGATCTCTTATTAAGCAATCTGATAACTCATTTCTTCAAGGACTGGGACCAACCTTCTTTTAACTAGGAACAGAGGCACCCTCTCTGGGACTCAAAAGTAGTAAGTAAAAAAAGAATTCATAAATGAAAAATTAAATAAGTTATATGCTATACAATTGGCATGATGTGATATGAAACCATATGTCAGGTATGTGATAATGACAAGGTAGGATTTGCTGTCTGCCTGGATCTCTTAAAGTCCTCACTATTGGATTTCCTATCATTTTTCTTGACCCATAAGTTTGGAGAACTCAATTTTTGGCCAAATGCTGCCCAAGCCTTGCCAGTGTGGCTAAAGCCACGTGATCAGTCTGCTTGTGTTCTATTGGTGGGATCAGGTTTTCACTGTGTGTCTGCTGATGAATCTAATTTTATCTAGTGGTGACCTTGCCTTACATAGAACCCTAATCCTAAGGACTGAGTCAAATATGGTAACACATGGGGTTAAGGCTAAGAGGAGACCTTGTTACAGAAAATGGTGGAGGAGCTTAAAAGAAAGCAGAGGCACAAGCTCAGTGTGGTGTTCCATGCCTTGAATCTCAGGACTCTGGGAGTTGGTTGGTTGATGGATTTCTTTCTAAAGTTAGAGGCCCAGAAAGGCCTGCAGTGGAGGGTCCTGTGCCTCCTCCCTGCTGCTACACCTCTAATTTGGAGAGCAGGAACCTTAGACTTGGCTAGAGTGTGAATATGAAGCCAGGGGCTGAATAACAGAGTCTAGCAGAGTCTACCCTGGCACCTAGATCAACAAACTCCTGATAGCCATAGGATGAATGAAGGCAGGAGGCTTCTAGGGGAAGAAGTGTTAGGAGCTTCTAAGAGGAATGTCCTGTAGAGTCAGAACACAAGCACAGATTTGGGATCCCAGGGACCGAACTGGGCCTATCTAAGTGTGAGATGCCTTTAACACATACAGGATTCTGTAGAGGTGATGAGCAAGTTTCACTTTGCAGGGCATGGTGGCTCACACCTGTAATCCCAGCACTCATGAGGCAGAGGCAGGAGGATTGCTGTGAGTTCCAGGTTCAACTGGCCTACACAGTGAGCTCAGGCCCAGCCTGAACTACAAAGCAAGACACTGTTGAAAAAAAAAAAAAAAAAAAAAACAGAAAGAAAGAGGTGATGAGATCATACGAAGTGAGACTAAAGCTATAGAAGTCTATAGTGTACAGAGGTGGCCAGAAGTGCACATATGACCCAGAGAAGAACTTCCAGAACATCCCTACCTGCTTCTGCTTTCTCACGTTCAGTTCCTGCTGAGGTTCCTCTTACTACATATCCTAAACCGCAATCATCTTCTGCCCAGAAGTGTGTCTGGGGGAAGCTCACTCTGATGTTTGTGTAGGTGAGCATCTGTCCCTGATCTCCACATTTCCCCTCAGAGCTGCACCTGTATCTCCATTTCTTGGAGTCTCTTCTTCACCATGTATAGCCACATGGCCTCCTGCTGAGACCAGAGTGCAAGCCTGTCATGATGTGACATGCCTGCAGTGCCAGCACTCTAGAGGCCTGTGGCTGGAGGATCACAAGTTCAAGTCCAGTCTGAACAACTTAGTGACAAAGGAAGGCCCTGTCTCAAAAAAATAATGAATAAGAGTTGGGAGTGCAGCTCAGTGTGAAGAACCCAGTCCTCCGTACCATGGAAGGAAGGTAGGAAGTCAGGAGCAGCAGCATTCATGGACTCCTACTTGTAGAAGCCAGCAAGAGACTTACTGCCCCCCCAAAAAGTGTGGAAAGCAGAAACAAGATTGAAAAGCCAGACTCTGGAGCAGTGGACATGAGGGAAAGGATAGCAGATTATTGGTGAGACACTGATGTCCAAGGGTGGGCTTCTAGGCCAGCAGCCCCTTGGGGTGAGGTGCATCATTAAAAATCTCAAAACCAAAACAATGGTCCTTTGAGTCTGATCCTCCTATGAGAGCAAGGCAGACTATATTAGCTCAGCATATGATGACCCTCACTTCCATCCACTTTTTAACACACATAAATACACATATGTGCATATGCAAACACATACAGTGTCCTTTGCTGTCTGGTAGTGCCAGGAAGTGTCTTGAATTCACAGGCTCTTAACTGCAAGCACAGATGCAAGAATGTTCCTCTGTTCTTCTACAGCAGCTCTCTGGATCCCCAGGTCCTGACACCCATTGTTGAGCAGGGCAGAGCAGCTGCTCGGGGCTATTTAACACCTTTCTCAGGACCCTTGTCCACATTTATCACAGAGGCAATCAGCACAACCTTTATTGCAAATCTGCTCCCTGGTGCTTGTCCTTGGTCATTAACCTTAACAGTGTCACCAGTGTTCTCCATAACTCTGACCTGAATTAACACACAAGGCCCATGGAGAGGAAAGCATGCAGGCCATGACCCAAGCAGGGTGCCTGTGGTCTGCACGGGAGCTTCCCTGCTAGCTGGGAGTGCACAGGAAGGAAAGATACAGAAAACAGAAAGACAAAATGGGAACTGGACTTTCACATGATATATCCTCGTGGAAAGTAAAACTTTCCCCAAACAACGTGGTCATTCAGGGCTGCAGGTTATATAAGAAATAATTAGGATAGATCAAGCAGTAGAATTAAGAATGATGGTTATAAAGTGTTACTCACGGTCCAAGATAATTGAGGGACACTTGCAGAAGGACCTAAGGAGTAAGAAGTATGCACTTAATCTTCACCCCCTAAAGAAGCACACAGACATGTTTCTATATTCTAATTTAACATAGAAAGAAACTAGGTTCAGAGATGTTAAGCAACCTTCCCTGGATGACACAGTTATTAGTAGCTGAACTGACCTTTGACCCCATAACTACTGTTGTAGACAGAATAAAACAGAGGAAGGGGAAAAGGCTAGTGTTTTCCTATTCTTTTGAAGTTTCTACTATCTCTCCTAATAATACCCAGTTGGGAACCACAGCAGCTTTTAAAACATAGGCCTTGGGGGAAATTTAAAAGCCAAACTAGTGTACACGTTCTTATCCTGGTCATGGAACCTGCGACTATCTTATATTACATAGAAAAGGAGATACATGGTAACAGAAGTAAGGTTATGGCTGGGGATTTATCTCGGTGATAAAGGTCTGAGTTTGAACTGATACTTGGGGAAAATAATATAGAATTAAGGTTACTCATCAGCTGACCTTAAACATAGAGATTATCCTAGATGACCCCAGAGGGCCTTTTGTAATATAATGAGCCTTAAATTTGGAAGAGAGAGACAGAAGAGTAGGTGTTGAAGTGATGAGACATAGAAAGACATCACTAGTTTTGCAGACAGGAGGAAGCTATGAGCCAGAAAGTATATCCAGCCTCTCGGAAGCTAGAGAAAACCAGGAATCAGATTCTCCTTCTACGTACTTCCAGAAAAGCAGCACAGCCCTGCCAACAACTTGATTTTAGCTCAAAGAAATCTGTTTCAAACTTCTGACCTCCAGAGAATGAGATAATAAATTTGTGTTGTTTTAAACTATTGAATTTGTGGTCGCATGTCATAGCAACAATGAGAAACTAATACAATCCTTTTGTCAAATATTGTTTTTGGCATTAAGACCACAGTTGGTTTTTCATGAATGCATAACTAATGACTACATAGTTAGCAACCAAAACACAATATCACTTTATTTTCTCCCAGTGTTTTTGGTCAAAGGTGTGTTCACAGTGTGGTTGTATTTCTCTTCAGGGTCTTACGAGGCCATTATGCGATCTTCCAAAGAATCAGGCAGGCTGTGTCCCTTCTGGGACTCATGGGAAGAACCACTTCTAATTCAGGTTGTAGGCTGAGTTCATATCTTTGCAAAAGTAGGAATGAGAGTTCTCATTTCTTTACTAGTAGACAGCTGGAGGCCACTGTCATGCCTAGAGACTGTCGACCGTGCTTACTGTGGGACCTTCTCCATCCTCCAATCCAGCAAGAGAAAAGCTGCTTTATATGGAATTCTTTTCACACACAGAATCCCTCACACTATAAGAAGGCTCAGAGAGTTCAAAAAACACCTCTGCTAATTAGAAACCACACCCACCCAGGTGATCTCCTTTTTGACAGGTTTAAAGTCAACTGATCAGGAGTCTGAAATAATTCTGCAAAATATCTTTGCCATGGAAAATCACAAAATCATGGGAGTAGAATTGCAAAGCACTCCTAAGTTCACCCACACTTAAGGGAAAGGAATTATATACCAGAGGGTAAGAATCTACGGCCACCTTAGAAGTTTGCCAGTGGATTGTGTTACCATGTATCAGAGGCTATGTTCTTTTTCTCCACTCTCACTGCCTTTTGGGTAAATTCAGGTGCTTTTTCTTATTTAAATCACATACAGACACACACACACACACACACACACACACACACACACACACTTAAAAAAAAACAAATAAAAAATAATTCCAAGCTCTGTATTGACTTGTTTGCCTACCAACCCCATTCCCTATACAAATCTTCCTCTAAATTTTTTCTCTTCAAAGCAGTTTGTAAGCACCCAGCCAGAAACTTAACGATATTAAGAGATAACTTTTATTGACACCAGATACTAGTCTAAGACATATGCCTCTCCACAGATCAATGAAAAAACTCAACTGCGGAGAGGTTAAGTAAAGCAGTTGTTCTTAAGGGTGGGTTGCAGCCAGGATTCAAAAGCAGCCCCTATGACTCCAGAACTGAGGTTTTAACAAATCAGTAGACTCTGAGCTTCTAGCTAAAGCCACTTACAGGAAAAATGGCATTAGAAGGATCTCAGGTACGTGTATCATCTTTGCCTTCACCAAGTATGGCAATTTCTCCAGTGTGAATATTTTTTTCCTATACAAAGGAACCAACAAGTCTACAGCATGTCCCAACAAGTCTTTGGAGCGGGGAGATGCTAGTTACTTAGGCATCTATGCAAATGCCATGATCAGAGATTCCTCTTCCCCCAACTTCCACCCCCTGAATTTCCAGCAAGAAAAGTACAGGGGGATCTGGTCACCCACTCTTAGCAAAGCCCAGCTGCGTGTTCCACCCCACACAAATCCTGCTCAGGAAGCAAAGGAAAGAAAGGAGCAGGGTGTTTATAAGCAAATGATGTGCATGTTTTATCCATGCATAGGAGGTGGGGAGTGAGTCACACCACAGTATAACCAAATATTTTTTCCAAAAGTTATGATGCTGTGATCCTTCTTGGGACCTTGGTGTGTTTAATAAATGCAAGATATGCTTAGAAGTTAATCTTGTATTGTGCAGGGAAAACTCTGGTACTGGCAGATGGCTGGCCTATTAACTTTCCACGTGCTTTTTGTATGCTGGGTTGGAAGCTCCCTGTGGATTAGGTGCTCTGTCTTGCTTTGCCTTTACTCTTTCTCAGTGCCAAGAACAAAAAAAGTTCAATAAAGATACATTGATAGGTTGACTTTTTCCCCAAGAGCCACCATAGACCCTCTGTGGTTGCATGCCCCAATTTTCAGTGACTGTCACAGTGTATGTCAAGATACAACCATCTGCTTAACTCTGCAGATTCCTAGACCCCCAGAGCCCAAGACCCTTCTCTTCTCTTCTCTTCTTGCTATTTTGTTTCTAGGCAGCAGCCAACATGGCATCCCAGTTTCCAGAGCTTCATTAAAGCTTTTTTGTGTTTTTGATGATATGTCTGATATCCACAGTGTAGGAGCTTAAAGGAGACCCAAGCACTCTTCTAGAAAATGTTTAAAAACTGTATATGCCTTCTATACCTTTTCAGATACAGCCTAACTGGGATATTGGTGTAGAGATTTGCACAGTTTGGAAAGAAAGAAATAAAAGAAGAAGGAAAGAAAGAAAGAAAGAAAGAAAGAAAGAAAGAAAGAAAGAAAAAAAGAAAGAAAGGAAGAAAAGAAGAAAGGAAGAGAAAGAAAGAAAACTTCTACATGATTCTAAATGATTTCCAACAAGGTCCCTATTTCCAACCTTATATATACAAATATAAGTGTACACTTATAGATCAATTGTTCTAGAATCAATGATCATTATCAAAAAGGAGAAAGTTGATACTTCATTCTTACTAAGGTGAAAGTACAAATTAAATTTAAGAATCTGAGTACTGTCTATCTGCACACAATAGTTTGAAAGGAAACAAATTGAATTTGTATCATCTTAAATTACAGTTGAAAACAAAGCTGGTTGGTAGCCAGATTTCTGAACTCATTTGGTAGTTGTCTTTAAAATAGTTCTTTTGTCACTTTAACTGAATCGAACTCTTTTAAAAGGAAAGCTTATTTTTTTAGGAGCACATAATTTCCAGAGTTTATATGCTACACCTCATAAGTTTCCCACCTCTTATTTGAATCTCACACATTCAATTTTTTCATTTTCTTGGATATAATTCACCAAATTGTTTAGCTCCTGCTTACTGCCTGCTAGTAGAAACTGCTAGTTATCTCCCAATATCTTTTCTCTCACTTTGCTCCTCTAAGAAACAATCTGCTAGCAGACCTCATTGTTTCATCTCTAATGCTAATGTGATGTGTAGGACTCTAGCTGACACACTGGAAAATGGTGAAAGGGGGCACATTCCCCATCCTAGAGAGAGCTCAATAATTGGGAGAAGCTGTCACTCAAGCCGTGGACTAACCTGTCTAGGCCACCTTTACCTCATAAAGAAAGAATATTCCACTTTATGGAAGCCACTGGGATTTTGAGCTTTTCTGTTATATACAATCAACTTTAATTTTAACTAATACAGAAGTGACTTCAAATGTGCTTTCCAGCTTGAATATTATAGGTGTCCAATGTGCTTTTTCTTATATTATCTTTGGTCCATCATCAACCACAGAGAAAATTTATCTTAGAGAGATTAAGGGCCTTGGTCAAGATGACATAACTGAGGTAGAGTTCTCGCTGATACTTAGGGCTTGTGTTCATCAAGGCCTCTTGTAGTAAGAAACTTCACAAGTCAACCCTCACACATATTACCAGTCATCTTGACACTAAATCCCCTAATGCCTCTGCATTTGGTTCCTTTAAAAAGTATAGCTTTCTAAAGGCTGAATGATCACAGCACATCATCAGGCAGAATTGCACTCAATGGTATTCCCATCCATCATTCCTTCGGCTTTCAACCATTATGCATTGATTACCCAGTCTTGAGAATTGTGACAATCGATAAGATTTTTTTCCCAGAGAAACAGGGTATGAGACTGAAGAAATTAGCTTATTTTGTAGTATAAAGGAGTGAGGTGCCAATCAGACCCTTAAGATCTAACCTCAAGTAAGTGCAGATGCCAATGAAGGAACAATCTAACTCACAATCTAGCTGCTGAGGTTCCCCTGACAGGGAAGGTCAAGAGCTCGCATGGTGGATAAGCATTGAAGTCACAAAATGCAGCAGTTGTGGATACCACAATGACCCTCCTAGTGAGAACGCCTGTCCTCTGGGTTAACTTTGAAGGGTCTCCTATCCATTAAGGACTCTACTCCATCACTTGAAATCAAGATTGCTCTTCTGACTCAGTTTTTGAGTCACAAACTATCCCACAACTTAGCATTTTAAAGCAGTCTTTCCACTTAGCTCACCATGTTGTGAATCATGATTTGGCTCAGTTTCAACTAGCAAGATTTTGCTTGGGATTTCTCACATAGTGGCAGTTGGATGCCAGCCTGTATGAGAAGGCTCATTTGGACTAGATGTCCCTAGGAGACACGTCTACATAGTTGATGCTTGGCACTAACTCCCAACCTGGAGCACAGTGGGGATTGCTTACCAAACCAGTGACACACGGCGGTTCCAGTGAGGCGGTCTCAGTGGACACTGACATGTCCTGTGACAGATAATTTTCTCTAGAAGACATCCCCAAAGAACCTGTGGGAACTCTGTGGCCTTTTGTGAACCAGCCTTGGAAACTGCCCATTCCTGCTTGCATTGGGTTCTCTTGGCTGAAGCAGTATCAGACATGTCTGTTTGTCTAACTCAAGGAAGGGGACTTAGAAATTTCTAGTCTCCTTTAAACATCCTGCACAGTTTGTGGCAGGATATGGGACATGAATGGGCTACAAGATGGATAACTTGAAGGATAAGTTTTCAAAAGCTTACAATTTTCAGGTCAATGTTTTGGTTCTTACTATGCTCTGTATTCTTCTCAGCTGCCTTCACCCATATCCTCATCTCTGTATAGTCTCCAGTTTGTCTGGTACCTACAAAACCGTGGCTCTCTCTGCCCTCTGATCTGCATTATTCATCTCTGTTTGGCTTAGTCCCAGCCCCACTTCTTAGCTTCAGGGGGGATGGCTCTCTTTTGTATGTTGCACATTTATTATAAAGCTGCCTTTACAACATCTCCCAAGGAGAAAATTAAGGAGCTGCGGAATGCAAAAGGGACCACTTTTTAAAGTGTCACATGGTAAGAGCCATCCAGAGTTTATCTTAGATCATTATTGTTCCTGATCAGTTAGTGACTTTCCTCCATGCAATGATACCTTGATCCATGGCCTTTCTAGCTCATGGTTTGATTTTTGTCATCATCTATTTGTAGCCTGAAGAAAGTAAGAGACCTCTGGAGTAGGCTTTTTCCTTTTAATGGGATATAAATCAACTCTGTTCATGTGCTTGTGATAAGAACTTCTCATGTAGTTGAACCCAGGCTGGGCCACTGAGTGCTTGCTGGAGAATTTCTTCCTAGGAATAAGGCCACAAAAATATTGGCAGGAATATTGCTCATCTCTGTCGCACACTGTCCTGAATTTTATTGTCTACCCTGCAAAGTTGTATTGAAAATATGATATTCAGGTGAAATAAAAACTTCAGGAAATACTAACTTCAAGGCGAAACTGACTGTATGAAAAAGGAATCACCATACTGATGACCTTGGGGTTGGCTGGAGGCAGAAGAAGAGTATTTATTACCTTTAATGTGCAGTGGCTTTTATGTGACTGTCCCTCAAGCCTACAGTTGACAGAGTCCTTTACTTCATGTACTGCTTTCCTGACACATGTTTCAAAGACTAAATCTCATAGTTTGGGGGAAACTCTCAATTCATCTACCCACAAGTGCCATTTACCAGTCTATTCTTCACCTGGAAAGTATCTAAATTCTAGCTAAATATTTAAAGGAGAAGTCTAGGAATCGAGATGGAAAGGACCATTACGAGAATGTGCAGAATCCTAACAGGCTGACTGATAGCCACTAGCTCTTAATCTCTGTAGGAAACAGAGCTCTCCTTTCCTTCTTTGCTATGGTGCTTGCAGCTTGAAATAGACAATTCTGGGGCCGCAGAAAATCTTTAAGATCATTCATTCCAACCTTTTTCCCTGATAGATGAGAAAACTGAGGCTCAAAGGAGATAAATGACTTTCTTGACATCCCAGAATCATAGGGTGCCAGAACTCAAGGATGCCAGAGGGCTATCACCAGCATGGTGTGTTCGTACAGATATATTTGTCCCTATGTCCCCCACATCTGGCTGGGATCAATTCATATCTCCTCTTCTTATCCAGGATAGGAATCTACATACTCTTCAACTACTGTAATCTGCCCCTCTGCTAAGTGTCACACAATATATGAACAGAACTATAAAGGTCTCCCAACCAAGTACTAACCAGGTCCAACCTTGCTTAGCTTCCGAGATCAGATGAGATTCGGTGCGTTCAGGGTGGTGTGACCATAGACAAGAACTATAAAAGTTTAGCTCAACACATCCATCGTTTTGCCATTGGTCTCCTCAGCAAGAGCAAATAGTAGATCCTAGCAATACCAACTCTGTCCCTTACCCAGATTATTTGTAAGGATTGAAGCGGGCACATTATAAGCTAGATGGATCCCAATTTTACAAATGCTGTGAGTCATTTGATATATGCACATAGAGTCCCGTTAAGCGCTCGAGAGTGGCATGGGATCACAGGACCACGATGCTCAATGTCTGGAAGCCACTCACATATCTCGAGCACTTTTTCTGTTAAAACAAAAATGAGAGAACTGTTTATTGGGCCTCTGTTGAATTAACAAGTCACTAGCGGAGGCTTCGCCACATTTCATTATGACCACGTTTGCAAAGCTTGGAGAGAGGCTGGTGGGGAGGAAAATCGGCAGCTGTTTTTCAAGAAATTAATTTGTATCCCTACAGTGATCAGTCCTGGTTAAGTGAGAGAATCAAATTATCTAAGTTACTTCTGCTGGGAAGGTCGGCTGCTCTGAATCCTGATGAAAAATAACACAATGGTGCTATTTAATTTAAAACCTCCGTCTGCTTCACTTATAATTCATAATGATTACGCCTCGCCTTTATATAGTATCCAAGAATCTCAAAGAACTTTGAAATCAGAAATGATTCATCCTTGGGACCCTACAGCGAAGCAATAAGGGCTCCTTTTTCTCCATAGGGACACTGAAAAGGCGAGATTGAACCCAATATCCTGGATTCCCGACTGACTTTTCAACACAAATCAACACTCCTTCTCGTTATTTAGGACTTGGCATCAGTTCTGGGCAGACCAATATATTACACCAATGAAAATCATGATATCAAGAGCATAAAAGAGATAAGGAGTTATGGCTTGCAAGTGTAAATCAATAAAGACCATGGGAGTTCAGCCATTATTTTCTGAGAAAAAATGCTTCTCTTGCTCCTCGAAGCCTGGCCAGCATATGGTAGCCATCTCCAAGACAATCTTAAATGTTGATCTAATAGGTCTGTGCATTACACAGAGAGAATGAAACACATAAAAATAACAATAAGCACATGTCCTGCACTTTACTCTTTACAATGCACTGCTGTATCTGTTACCTCATCTCTCTTATAATACTCATCTCTTTAGTACTCACGTCCTATCTTGTTTACATTGTACTATTGGTTCAAGCTGAACTTCTCGTTCACTCTCAGGCTACGCAAGATGTCTTGTCCAACTGTCCCCACCACACTAAATCTGCCCTACAAAGGCAGATGGCTCCACTTGACTCAGTTACTAACTAGGGCCAAAGAATTAACTGTCTTAGCTGTGCACTAAAAGGTGCTCTTTTGTGCAGCATTAATGAAAAATTAACAACATCAATGCTGTGTTTTGTCTAACACTTGTTATATAGCTGGCCCTTTGTCATAATTTTTTTAGACATTCACCATAATCCTGATGCTATTAGGCCAAATGTCACACATAGGAAATAAAAGAAGCTTTAAACTTGCCTGATTTTAGGATCTCCCCATACCTGGCAGATTAGAAAGGATTTACATGCTCCAGGAGAAAGTGGCTGGCAGCCACCAGTCTGTCTGTTGGCTAAAGAAAGTCCACTTCTGTAGCCCTTCAATACATTTCCTGAGAAGAGAAAAACCCCTCTCCTTTGATTTCTAGCCTAAAAATTTTCTGCCTCCTCCCAAAATGGTCCAGAAGGATGGGAAGTGATCTGTTGGTACAGGGCCACCCCGAAGTAGTGGTCCAGCAGCCCAACCAGAAGCCACACTAACCAGAACCAGCCATCTTTCATCATTTCACTTTCTGGCATGCTTGTTTCCTCTCCTCTTAAGGAAAAGAAAGAAGTCGTGGAGAAAAGCACCCAACAGATGTTCTGTGCCCATTAAAAGACATTTCCATTGTGCACAGCCCTGTGGCTCCACAGGAAGGACATTGCAATAATTGTGTGGTGCAGTATCACTGCAGGCACCAGCACTTGAGGCCTCCCGTTGGGAGGGAATTTGCAGGCAGCTCCTAGAACCACAGTCCCAGCAGGAAAATGTGCTCTTGGCCAGAGACAGCCTCCACCAAAGGTCACCAGGGGCCATTGGCTTCCACCCCACAATAGGACTGGACAAGAAAAGTGTCAGGGAGGCATCAGGAACAGAAGGAGAATGGGCTGAGAGACAGGTGGTGGCTGGTGGTTTGCCTGAGAAAAGGGAATTTGTGTCTACACTTCCCACTTTCCCACCACAACAATTCTCTCCTTTGTTCCCCAAACATACTGCCTTTTCTGCTCTTTAGCCCAGAGGACCTGGATCCTTTCCCAGCCTGACCACCCAGAATGCTGCTGCTCGTTCTGTTTGCCAAAGTCATAGATCTTATCTTTCATAAGCCTTTCTTGGATCCCCAAGCACAAGTAATCATTTCACCATCAGAAATTCCATGACATGCTGTTCATATTTTGTCTCATGGTACTGAGAATATTATCTTGGAGAGAATTATCTATGTCTGTGTCTCTCTGTCTCTCTGTGTGTCTATCTCCATGTCTGTCTCTGTTTCTCTCTGTGTCTGTCTGTCTCTCTCTCTCTGTCTCTTACATCAGAGCTAGGTATCCTTGAGGTTAAAGGCATAGATGAGCTGTCTCTATGTGTCTGATTTTAATTATTAAGATTCTGTGATGATCTGACTACTTGTGTTGCCCCTGTCTGCACTCTCACCTATCAACTAACTGCATGAGGGAAAAGCTATGCCTGGTTCTCTTTCCCCCAGATCTCAGAATGATATGTGGCCTTTCTGCTCTGATCAGTTAGGTAGATGGAAGGGTGGGTAGGTGAATGGATAGCTGGATGGGTGAAGGAAGGGAGGATGAAAGGTGGAGGGAGAGATAAATGGATGGATAGGTGAGTAAATTAATGGACAGATGATGTGGGTAGAATATGGACAGAGGAATGGTTGGTAGATATGTGAACAGAGTAGTGGATGGGTGGTAGAAGTGTGGATGGATAATGGAAGCTAATAATGAAACTTCTAATACTTAAAGAGAAAACTCATCACAAACCCACAGGATGATGAGGAAGGTATCCAGAGAGTCTCAGAGAGGAATTGCTTAGGAAAAGTAAAATTCAACAGCTAGAAAAGGAGCCAAGCAGGAGACATATATAAAGAAAGACTCAACAGAAAGGATGTGTAGAGAAGCAAGGAGTTCTCAGCCAGTGAGTGTAATGCACACACAAGATCACTGAAGGTAAATGCTGGGAAACATAGGTCCCAAGTGCCTGTTACATGGGGCTTAGTGTCCCCTTAAAGAAATTGCAGTATGACACACATGAATAAGAAACATCCAAAAACAGCATATACTTCCCCAAGGCAGAAGTGAGAAGATAAAGCCCACCAGAGGAGAAGGGACAGGAGGGGAAGAGGAACACCACTCAGGCCTCAAGGAGCAGCCAGGGGCCTTAGACACTTGTTCGAGTCCAGGTACATGAGTATTTCTGAGACTAGTGAGTACACAAGGTGACAGGAAAGGATGGAAGAGGTTGAGGCTGACTCTAAAACTTTCCAAACCACAACCCAAACACGCCAATCAGAGCATGCCCACAACCCCATGTGGGCTGTGCCATTTGGTCTAGCTGAGGCTCACTCAGCAACTTTGGCTTCTTGTCTTTATACCATCAGACACTGTAACTAATATCAGCTTCCTGGATCTTTCTCATTCTTCAGCACTGTGCTGAGATCTGAAATCTTATCCATCATCACTCACCCCCATCTCTCCCACCCATCCATTTCTATTTCATTGTTGTCTGAATCCACTTTCCACTACTGTAATGAAATATTGGAAACTCACTATATTATAAAGCAGAGAAATTTAATTAACTCTCAGTTTTGGAAATCAAGTGCATGGCTTCAACATAGGCTCAGATCCTTCTGGTGAGAATCTAGGCTAGGCTTTCACTGATGAGGACCATATGGCAAATAGTCACTGTAGGAACGTGTGCCAGGAGGAGAGGTTACATACTGCGTCTGGAGGTCACACTCTGGGAGTGGGTAGTAATAATCTCCCATAGACCCACCTCATAGAGATCCCCCCACCTCTTGACACTACCACGTTGAAGAACAAGCTTCCAACACATGAAACTTTGGGTCATGCACTCAGATCATATCCAAACCACAGCACTTGAGTTCTGGGGCTACTGCTACAAACATCCCTGCACCTGTTCCTATTTGGGGTAAAGAAGGCCACCCAAGTGGAGATTCCTTAGGCTCCCCCAACAAGTTCCCGTCATCCTCTGGGTCCCTGGACACTCCTTGACCCTGTGGCCTCATTTTCCCGAAGACTAGATGCTTCCCCAAGAGAAGAGAGGCAACACTGATGGTTGCTCTGTTCAGAGAAACAGGGAAGCAAAGAAAAGCTGCCAGAGAACAGTGAGGCCAGACCTGGATAATCCTAAACTATCTTGCCCTTCCTTCAGTACAGTGTATTTCATTTCTCCTCCCTGTTCTTCCCAAATTTGAGCCATGCCCTCTTCAGGCACTAGCTGGATGAGCGCTGCAGATAGTTAGCTCGAATTTCTGTTTTGGCAGTGCAGTCTGCAACCCTGTTACCTCCGCATTGCCCCCAAAAGAAAATGAGGAGCCTGCACTATTGCAGCCGTTCTAATTACTGTATGCTAATTGGCCACCTTCAGGCTTTGAGAGGGTGCCATTTCCTTGGGATGAAATGACAGAAACCCTTGCACTTGCCTTGCTCTACTTATTCTTCCATTACTCTCTGAGTTGTTTCTACCAAGGCAGCAAAAGTGCGCAGACACCCCAGGCAGACAGGAACCTCACAGCTGCCCGGTGCGTACATTCCACACTCTGCCCAATCCAGGCAGAAGTTCTTCACTTGGACACGGACCTTGGGCTTTACCAGTCCTCAAGCTCTCTTTAGCCCCCCAGGCATGCAGATTTCCTTCTGTGCACTTTACATATTTCTGGGGGGCTCACAGCTTTTATTGGCTTTTCAAAGAAGCCCAATACTTTTTTTCTTAAAAAAAATAATGAAACCACTGGCCCAAAGGGGAAGGCATCTAATTTATCAAGAGTTTCTTTTATTTCCTGCATGCCCTAGGGGTAGGCAGTATAATAGGAAAAAGAGGGGAAAGGAAAGAGGGAATGTGCATTTGGGGCTGAGGTTAAAGAGAGTTGAGCATCACAAATTATCAGCAAGATGCCCAACCAACCCTATGTATCTAGCCAGAGCAGAAATAATTTGTGGCTATATTAGACGAGTTAATTTACACCAAACCATCTGTGCTTTTCCAAGTTTGTTAACATCTTAAATGCTTATCATTTTAAAAATTTTGATCAATGAAGTTATTGCTTTCAGTGCTGGAGATCAAAAGCAAGCCCTTGCACATACTAGACAAGTGCCTAACCTCTGAGTTACGTCCCCAACCAAACAATGTTTTAATGTAAACTAAAACTTTCAAATTATTATCTGAGCTATTACGAAGCCCTCTTTACTGGTCTACCTCTATCCTCATTTACATCTTACATGTTAAATTTCTATCTTAGAGACAAGTTAGAAGAACTCTCCAGGGAGCAGCCATGTACCCATGACCCAGACTTGACAGTGAACCTTATAATACCCCTGTCTGTCCACATCTCCATCTTAACCACTTTACTGTTACTACTATTGCTCTTGGGGCCTCTATCCTTCTTGCCTCTTTCCAACTGTTCCCTGACAATAACTAGTGACTGTGTGGAGTTGAAAATCTGATCTCATGTCCCAAACTATACTCCCCCTATGTCCTAAAGTGTGACTACAAAAGCCTTCACTGAACTTGAGTTTGGTTGACCCCTGAAACAAGTAGAGAAAGTAAATTTTGGAGGAAAGTGTCTGTGGAATGTATTGCCTATGCTACATTAAATTGAAGTGGATAAAATTGTTTTTTTTGAAAAGTTAAATACACAATATACACTAATATTACATAAGCCACAGATAAAAAAGTCTTTTCAATTAAAACGCTCACTGATTAAAAGTCATGTCTTTGGCTTTCATCAGAGTTCACATGTTGCCTTACAGACTAAAAATGAAAATCCTTACATGGCAACTAGAACTCCAGATGTTCCCTATCTGACCGGAGGAAAAAAATAAAACCCTCATCGGCCTAGCCGTTGTTTTTAATATGAATTGACTTTAGTTTATTCATCCAGCCTAGGAAGCTCTGCATTCAGGCAAAATAAAATGTGGAGCAATGACACCATTATCAAATGCAGACTAGATGAGGCGTTGCCCCTGAAGCTTCCATGTGAGGGTCAGGAATTCACATCGTGCAGATGCTGTTTTGTCAGCCTCATGCAGAAATTCAGAATGCGATGCGATACAAGTTCTGATTGAAGATATATTAATAGATAAGAGTGTCTTGCAGTATTCTGTTGCCATATCATTTTATTATTATTATAGTTATGCATTTCATAACAATGTTTCGATCAGCGACAGACTGTGTATGTAGATAGGAGTGTGTCCCATCAGGTCATAACAGAGCTGGAAAATCCCTATGGCCTGCAGATGGTGTAGCCATCATCATGTGGCTACTTCCATGCCTGTGGTATAAACCCAAATCGACTGCATGCCTACTTGTGTAAAATTGCAGCGCAGCTGAGTATACTGATGCACATTTGTAACCCTTGCACTCTGGGAAGCTGAGGCAGGAGGATGTACAACTCAAAACCCAGATGAGGCAACTTAGCAGGATGAAAATTAAAAGCTAGGCTGGGAATTTAGAATTTAGAGCAAAGGCTGTGGCTTCAATTACCAGTGCCACACACACACACACACACACACACACACACACACACACACAAAGTAATCACATACAATTATTGACCGTATATAATTCTTGATAATAATGATAAATGACTACATTGCTGGTTGTGTATCTACTATACTGATTTATTGTCATTTGAGAGTGTACTCTTATTTTTCAAAATAGTTTATTGTAAATAGTTAGCCTTGTGAGGCCTGCAGCGACGTCAGACTCCTCATGTTCACTATGTCACTTGGTGGCAACAAAAGGTCACACTCAGTAATTGACCTATACTATCCAGACATGTGTAAGTGCATTCTCTGCTGTGTGTACAATGACAAAATAATTAATGATGCATTTACCAGAATGTATCCTTATCATTAAGTCCAATACGACATTCTTAGTATTATTATTAAATAAACATGGGTATTATGGTGTGAATGGAAAACATCCCTCTAAAGTGTTCTGTATTCAGAGGCAGGGCTTTTGCGTGGTGACAGGAGTACATGCACTGTACTCAGCATTGGATTAAGCCATTGATGAACTCACTGTTGAATGTGCTCTGAGGAAGTGGGGCCTGGTTATTGGGGCCAGAACCCGGAAGAGTATTTTCTTGTGTCTGGCTCCTCCTCTTGTTCTCTGCTTCCTGGCTGCCGTGATGTGAGCAGATATTTTCCACCAGGCCCTTCTACCATGCTGTTTCTGCCTGAGAGTTGGTCAACCACAGATGGAATCTTCTGAAAGTATAAACCAAATTAAACCTCTTTTAAGTTAGAGCTGTCAGTTACATTTTCCTAGAGGTGCGAAGGTGACTAATAAAATGGAGGACAATCCTTCCTCAGCTTCCTGTATGCACTGCTACCTTTCTGGCTCCTTCTTTCTTCCCTGACTTCTTATTGTTGACTGCATGTGTGGGTGGTGAGACATGAGTCTCATCTGTACATTACAGAAATGAGGCAGACTGGAGACACTGGTTGGCAGAAGAATGTGACTAGAGTGGCCAGAGGTAATTCTGACAGGACTTCAATGTGATCAGCCTTGGCCTTGACCTCTTGTGTGATCAGAGTCTGGAGCACCCCCTGTGCACAGTCCTCTGGTGCTGCAGTCACAGAGTGAGGGGAATGTTCTGCTTCCTGGTGTTCTGGGGGAAAAATGAAGTTCTGGCAGTGCTGGTGGCCTTGCAGGTATTAATTCCCTTCTTATTGGTGGAGATCAAGCTTTAAGTAGGGTGACTCATGCTCAGCTCCAAGGGACACATTACAGTAGGTCTAGAGTGATAAAGGCTTAGCCTACTTTGTATCACTACTTATGCAATTCCAGGGTCAGTTGGGCTGTGAGTGGCCTTAAGACCATGCTGGGGGTAATAAAACATGAGGAAATTATGATGGGCAGGAGACTCCCCCAGAAGCCTGCCTTCTAGGATGGAATGAGACCATTTGATTTCCTAGCTGTCCCTGCATCTTGCTTCGAGCAGTGTGAGTAAAGGCCTGATGCTTAGAATTGCAGCAGGTCAAAGATCCCTGAGGACTCATTGATAATGCAGAGCAAACCTGCTGAGGGATCATAGTGTGTCTGAGTTGTTAAGGGCATTAATGAACAGCTGCATCAACCTTGCCATGATCCATCTCTTCATCTGCGATAAACCTGGCCTCTTTACTTCTCAATCTACTACTCTTGCTTTCCCTTACTTGCAGCCTAGAGCCTTTCTAACTGAAGAAGACAATTGATCATAAGTACATCAGAGTGTGAGCTTTTGGTTAGCATTTGGCAATGGGCAAACGTCTAGTGTCTGCCTGTCCCAGGCTCCCATGACTTCCTGGCCAATGGACAGAGCTAATGGGATAGAGGACCAATGGGGAGATTGCTCTTCTTATCCCCAGGTGGTGTCAAATGGTGCCTCTGCCCAGTGAGTGTGGGTGGAAGGAACAGGTGTCATCCCTGAGCCTGGATATTTGCCTGTAGGCAGGATGTGCTCAAGGGTTCTTCTTTCCCTGCTATAGCAATCTGGAAAATTCCAAGTTCAGACAGTCTAAGTCTCCACAGGGACAGGACTCTGCCAACCCATATGAGTCATGGAGCAGGAACTGGAAACCCACGTTCTGCTGCAGGAAGCTGCTAAGATTGGAGACTGTGTGGATACCTTGATATAACCTTGAACAATACACAGTTGGCAATTTTAATTCTAAAGAGTCAATCTTCCACCATTCACATGGAATTGTGCCATACAAAAGGTTAATGGGACCGAAACACAGATACCATGATCCCAAAGAAGAACAACCTGCATCACCTTTGAGACTGTCTATGAAACCAAACTTTGCTTGGGGTAGTGCTCCTCCAGCCCAAGACATGACCAAACACAGAGGCATCCAGACCCTAGAGATGGCTTGCTAATTCCTTACCAGTAAACATCTACTTTCCTAGACTCCTGCAGGCCTTTGGGCTAAGAAGATGTAATAGAAAATCTCCACATGAGGACAGTGCACAAGTTTTCTAGGGCTGTGTAGCAAAGCGTTATAGCCCAGAAGGCGTAAGCAGCATAAGTTATTGTCTCTCAGTTCGAGTGAGTGGAAGTCCAGGATCAAGATACTGGCAGGATGAGCTCCTTCTGTGGTCTGTGAGGAAAGGATCCTTCTTTGAGGTCTGTGAGGAAAGGATCCTTCCTTGGCTTCTTCCTTTGTGTCTTCATCTCCCACCATGTGTCCATCACTCTGTTCAAATATACCACCCTCTTTTGATGCTGGAAACTGGAACCAAAGCCTCGTGCACATTAGACAGTGGTCTACCACCGAACTACATGGCCACTCCCAAACCCCATTTTTATCAAGACACCAAATTGAATTAGAATCTCTTGCTTTCATTTCATGAGCTATGTAAAGACCATCCCCAATAAGGTCATTTTCTGGTTACTACCTATTAGGATTACAATACAATTTGTTGTTGTAGTTTTAAGGACACAATCAAACCATGCTTTATATTTTGCATTTCTGCCCTGTTTTTAACCATTTTCTTCCTGTAGACTTGGAATGCTGGTGTGAGGGGGAGCTGTTGGGAGATAAGGCTGCCACTTTGTCAATATTAGGTAGAAGAACAAAATCACACAGACACCAGTAGAGCACTTTAGAACACTTTGAAAGTGCCTACTTTCCAAATTCATGCTAAGAAATAACTAAATATTCTAACAGCTGAAACTGCTATTAAATGAGGTTTTTGTTACTTGTAGCCAAGTTCATCTGAGTTCGGCCTATGAATTCAAATACAAATTAAGATCAAGAATACTGAAAGAAATACCAGCTCTGCCTTTAGCTTTGTACATGATGATAGTTACGTCTCTACTGAAGAACAGCATTTTTTAATTTATTAAGCAAAACAAGCATTATAGTCTCTTATAAATTTATAATACAGAGACTCAAATGAAATAATCACCAGCCTCTTTGAAAACCTCAACATGTTATTCATTCATTAAATATCAAACTTTCACTATTGTCAGTATTGTGCAAGGTCTGGAAATGGTGTGACAAAATGAAATATCTCTTATAGGCTCCCATCCAAAAGAGACCAACATTATTCAAATAAGCAGGCAAGTAACTACTGAGCTGGAATGTGGAGTCAGATTCAATCCAGTGGCTGGTGGAGTGTGCTGAGCCCCTTTTGTAGATGTCCCACTGAGTTTCATCCAAATGGTTGTAAAGCCATGGCCTTAGGGCTTCTTTTTGATAGTCAAAAAGGGAGGTTATTAATAATTACTTTAGGAGAAAGATCATCAAAACAGAAATGTCCCCAAAAAGCCAAGGCACCTGAATCCCTCCATGATGGTGTGTCACACAAATCTAAAACTGAGATATGAGCAATGTGAAGATGAAGAGTCTAAAGTCAAAACTTCAACTTCACAGCTTATTTAATGTGGGTTGCTAAGATGGAAAGTGATTTACTATTAATATAGATTTAGAGATACACACTGAAAGAGAAATTATTTTTCATTTTCCTCAAAAAAATTATATCTGTGTTAATTATTTTTCTCTCATTGTTGAGACAAAATGCCCAACATTCAAAGTTAAAAGTGAAATTGTTTATTTAGTTTTCAGTCTATAGAGGTTTCTGTCCATAATCAGTTGGACTCCAAGGCAGGGTGGCAAATGGCAGAGGGGCAGTGCAGTGGAGAAACAGTTCCATACGGTAGCAAAAGTAACTAGGGAACCTTAATCATGTTTTTCTGTACCTTCTCTCCCACCCAGACTACTGGGATGAGGGCAATGCCAAACTAACAAGTGTACTGGTCTGGTAGTGATCATACACCATTAATGCCAGCATCATACACTCTAGATCCAGCCACCTCTGAAAATGTCACCTATGATTTCATGAGGCTTTGAAGGGACATCTAGACCCAAGGCATAATAACATACGTATCACAAACATACATGTCTGGTACCCTTGGAAACAGAAGTAACCCTGAAGAAGAAATGAATGACATGGCCCTAGTCTGATGTGGAATAATAGAATAACTTGAGACAAATTATCTCTGCTGTGCTAGGCCAGGAGGTAACCTCCACCCCCACTGTGTCTTGTAAAGAAGTTTAAAGGCTGTATGAATATATTAAATGAAGCTAAAATCTTTGATCAATAATTTTTCTTCACAAAGAAACAAAAAGGATGAAAATGATCAGAGATTGATTCTGTATACTTAATGCCCGTGACAGCTGACAGAAATACATTGCAGGCAATAATTTGAAAGTTGCCAGCAAACTAGTCCAAATTGTGAGATGATTTTTTTTTAAATGCTTCACAATATACTCTATACATTACTAAAACTGAGACCCGCCATGGGTGTCTACGAAGGTGGTATATGAAGAAACATGACTTAGAAACTCTTTGTTTGCAAGTGGGTTTGAGGATATTACAATAAAATGGAATTTCTAAGAGATGCAAAGATACATGGTAATGAATTTTCATGTCCTTTTTGTCATCCATTTAAGTAGATCTAATATGTCAACGTTCATATCTGTGATTTCAAGTCCATGAATGCCACTCCCTCATCTCTTATCTATAAATCTACTTTCTCCCTTTTCCCATCAGAACTTCTACATATACTAAAAATGCCTACTTCAAGTTAAAACCTGGGCACAGCCTCTTACCTGGTAATTTACACAAATTATTTATTTTATCTAGCCGTCAGTTTTCACATATAAAAGGGGAATTATATCAGCTACCTTGATCAGAGGACAAAAGTGGCCTGGGATACACAAAATACAATTCTTGGTACTCAGGAATCCTCAATAGATATGATGACTATTTTTGTATGCTAGCTTTCTCTCCATTCTCAAAAGCTAATTTGACATATGAGAGAGGTAAAACTCCATCTTCATTTTTTTGTTTTATAAATATTTTATTCACATATAAGTAAAACTCACAAACTGTTCATTTGTGGACCAACACTCAAAAGAAATGAATCCTTCAAGTTTCAAGTATATCAAGAAATAAACATTCCTAGAGACCCCAGCCCAAGGAGCACCTCCCCCATTCTTGTTGTCTCCTCAGGTACCAATGTAGTGACCTTGAGCACCAGATAGTCCCCACTGTTCATTTATAAGCCTTAAAGAGCAACTGCTCTTTTGTATGTAGCTTCCATTCACCCATAGGTACATGAGGCTATTCAACTTTGTTATATGCTGTAATAGTTCATTGGTTTGAATGTTTTATACATCAATGAATACTGACTAATTTATTCATTCTTCTCTTGATAAACTTTTTGGGTGTCCTCAGGTTTGGTCTTCTTCAGGAAAATGTTGCTTTGGACATTCTTGCTCTTTTGGGATGCAGAATATATATTTCTCTTGGAGATGTACAGTATTTAAGATTGGAATTACTAGGCTGAAGAGTTACATGAAGTGTAGTATTCATTACAGCTTTTTATAAGACACATCCTTTTCACAATACACTTATATTTCTTATTTGTTAAAAATTCAAACTTCTATTTGTAATGTTTTATTTGTTTCTTGTTAAGAACAGTTTTGTATGCATGTTAAATTTTTTAGTTACTGGATTTATCAAATGATTTTCATGTCTATTGAAAATAATTATATTTTCCATTTCATTGTGTTAATATGGTTAATTGTTTTGATTAATTTTTCCAAGCAATGCAAGGACCAAATTTGCATCTTGCCATAAAATGACCTTAGCAGAGTTGGAGATCATTTTTATGTGCTGCTATGCTTGACTTACTGCCTTTTTCAAAATTTAAGTTCAAAACAGTGATTGTACAATAATGTTCTTTGATCTTTCACATCATGGAAGTGAATGAACACTGTGCTTTGTTTTGGTGGCACAATAATGCCAGCTTTATTTTTATTTTTTTAATTTTTTAGGTTTTTGAGACAGGGTCTCACTTTGTGGTTCAGGCTGGCCTTGAGCTCAGCCTCAAACTCACATCACAGCAATCCTCCTGCCTCTGCCTCCCGAGTGCTGGGATTACAGGCGTGAGCCACCGTGCCTGGCACTGTGGTATGTGATTCTGATTGCTGTTGAGCGTGAGTCTCCACACCCAGCATTGTTGTATGTGGTTATCCGGGATCAAACTCAGACCCCTGCATTTGCAAGGCAGGTGCTGGAACCACTGAGCTAACTCCCCATCCCATTTTCACTCTTAATTTTGGTAATTTGTGTTATCCCTCTTTGATTCCTGATCAATAGAGGATATAATTCATGAGGGTTATCTCTTTTATCTATTCCTTGTAGAAATTACTTTCGGATGTGTTTAATTTCTCTATTGTATATTTTTACTGACATCTGTTCTTATTTTCATTATTACTTTCCTTCTACTTCTGTGCCTTTAAAGTGCAAGTTTTCTAAAGGCATACTTAAATAGTTGATTTTCTGTCTCCCTCTTAAAGATAGGCATATGAAGCTAGAATTCCCTCTGGGCATAGCTTTAGCTGCATCTGATAATTTCATGATACTTTACTTTTGTTATTCTTTCATACAAAACATTTGTCCAAGCAAAGACTTGTAAAACAGAAGGATGTATTTTCTCTGAAGTGATATGAGGCAACATTTAGGATACATTTCCAAGCTAAAAGTGCAAGATGTAAAGGATAATATTTAAAGGCACTTTAGCTATGAGAAAGAAGAGCAAATACAATCACAGTTAAGATATATGTCTTCCTTTTGCAAAAGAAATAATTCAGAAGCATAGGCCAGAAACAAATAAAATCGCATCCGTACCGAAGATAGATAAGTATTCCATGAATGTGAAAGGAAAGAATACTTCTTTGAGTGTGTCTTTTTCATAGACTTTATTTTTGGAAATATGATAATGTTCTGCATATTAAAGATAAAATAAAGCCAACAAAAGTGAAAAAAAATAAGAATTCTTCAGTTGGATATTAACGTTAAAGAATGAACACAGAAGGAATAATACTGAATCAGCCTCCCAGGCTGTCATAATGAAACACCCCAGAAACACCAGAGGCCAGGAGGCTCAGACAACAGAAATGTGTTGCTTACAGTGTTAGAGGCTGGAAAGTCCAAGATCAACATGCTGATGAAGTATATTTCATTCTGAGGGATCTAAAATTTCTTAGTTTATAGACGGTGTCATCTAGCTGTGTAAAAACAGATTCAGGAACAGATCAGGGGTGGATTTAAAACATATGACTTAAAAGTATGTTAGGGAACAAGATATTTACATAGTCTCAAAACGTCTCACAGAAGATTAGCAATTGATTCCAAAAAGAAAAGGAGTGCTCTTTTTATAGTGGAAGAAAAATGGGATAAAATGGCATGGTAGGCTTCCTGATGTGGTACTGAAGAAAAACACTGATTAGGTAGCATTCCTGCCAGAAGTTCCTGAGCAGACGCTTAGATAAGCTCACACTGAGAAAATTTCTACAACATACCTGGCCTGGTTATTTCAAAATGATGTCATGAAGATAAAGATAGATTGAAAAACTGATTCCAGACTCAGGAAACTAAGGAAATGAGAACTAAATGTAGAAAGTGCAAGTTTTCTAGCACTTTGCTTGAAATGGTCCCTGAATGGTCCTTGCTTGAGAAAAGAAAATTTTCTATAAAGTCAAAATGGCATAATCCATGAATCCAAATATGAATTGTTACCTAATGACATCAGTGATTGATTTGACAAAGTTTACAATGGTTGTGTAGAATAACGGCCTCAGTGTTAAAGGAAGAATCTTAGATTGTTTAAGGATGTTAGGTTGTGATATGCTCCACTTACTCTAAATATTTCAGCAGAACAAGAACTATTATAATATAAAGAAGAGGAAAATACAATGTATCAGTCACATACCATAAATAGATAAAATTAATAAGATGTATATGAACATATGTACAAAAATATTTATTGTAAAAAATTGGCCCAGGCCATTATGGAAGCTAAATTCAAAATCTACACTGTAGGTAGCATGCTGGAAGCTCAAGAAAGCTAATGGTGAAGATAGTCCAAAAAACAGAATACTGGAATTTTCTTGCTTGGAGAGACTGTTTTTCTTTGCTTTGATATAGCTAAGTTTCAATCAACTGGTTGAAAACCACCTATTTTATGGAAGACAATCCATTTCATTCATAATCCCCTATTTAAATGTTGACCTCATCCACTCATCCAGAGACACTTATATTAACACCTAAAGCTGCCCTTTGTATTCAGTAGAATCTTAACAGTTGATTTTAGTTGCAGTTTTTCTCTAGGCTTGACTTTTTACAATTAAAAATTACCTTGTAATCATCATTTGTATTTGCTCTTTGATTCATGGATTATTTAAAAATGGTATCGCTAAGTTTCCAAACATGAAAGTTACCTAGCTACCTTTCTGTTATTCTATCTCGGCACTCACAAACTGGAAACATGCTTCAAAGATAAAAGTATCTGGAAGCAGGTGATTTATCTAGCTGTGTTTTCCTTCCTGCTCAGACTGCTAGGGGTTGTGGCATCCTGTTCGTCTCCAGTGACTTCAAAGAAGTGGGGAATGTACCAGTGTACCAGTGAGCTTCCCGTCACTGTAGCAAACACCTGAGGTGATCACCTTATGAAGAGAAAAGGTGTACTTTGGCTCAGAGTTCTGGAAGCCCCAGTTCACGATCAGGTAGACCTATCACTTTAAGGTCTTTGATGGGGGTGCTCGATAGAAAAGACAGAGTTCATGGAAGAGCATAACTGTTCCACTATGGGCTAAAACAGAGTGTGGAGCGAGCTCCATACTACACTGTAGGTAGCATGACAGTCCCCTCCTGAGGCACAGCTCCCGTCCACAAAGACTGCCCATCAGGCCCTACCTCTTCACATTTCCACCACTCCCCACTAATGCTTCTTTGGGAACCAAGCCTCTAATACCTGGACTTTTGTGAGTTATTTGAAAAGGGAACTATCTTGAGAGATTTTTACTCATTTGTTTAGGGGCATTTTATCCATCTGTTCTAGTTATTCTTGGAGGTGATCTAATGTGACATATTCTTTCATGGCAGAAATTTGAGAGAGGCTGCATTTTAACATTAGCTGTTAAAGTGATGTGAGATTAACCAGCAGAAAGCAGCTCCAAAGGAAAAAGGATGTTTCAAGCACAACATAGTCCTGAAGTTCCCTTGAAATAAAAAAGACTTCCAGTCTCTCTCTATACTCCAAGAGACTAGCAGTGTGGGCTCCCAAAGAGTGTTTGCTAAATGTGTGTATAAAGGAACAAATCATGGTAGCTGGCCTGCCACATCCAGAGACCCAGGCATGACCTGTTGCACAGCAGTAAATCTTTCCAATATGGAAAACACCAGCAGTCAACAGACAGCTAACTGTGGGACAGGAAGGCACCTGGCATCAGGAATGACAGATGTCATGACTGTTACCAACATGGAGTAGGAAAATGCCTTCATCAACCTGACTTCAATGTGGGAGTGCATTCCAAGAAAGAGCCAGTAATCTCTTTCTAGAAATGCTACTATCATAAATCTACAGTTCAGCTTTGGGCCAAAGGAGCTCGATGTATGTTTTTCTTTGGAGGGGGGGAGGATAGTAAAGAATGGGATGTAGGAAACCATCTAAATCTCTTACAACAAAGGGACCAGCCCAACAAATAAGATTCAGCCATACAATAAATCATTATTCATTTACTTTAAAGAATAATCGGGATAATATTTAATGACATGGCAAGCCATCCATGTTATGCTGTTCACTGAAATAAGCCAGTTAAAACTAAATGAAATATGACTGCCTTTTTAAAGATTAGGTATGTATAAAGAATGGTTCAGATAAGATATCAAGATATCAGTATGGTTATATTTTGATCATAGTTGATAAAAATGTTCTTCTTGCTTGCCTACAATGTATACTTTTTAATAAAAATATTACTACTTATCATTATTTTTAAAAGGTGTCTCTTAATGCTCAGTAAAGAGAAAATGTTCATTTCTGTCTCCCTCAAGGGTGGAATTGCTCCACCTATTGCTCTAGACTAGAATGAGGAGGGTAGAGGTTGGTTTTGTGAGTGGTGCTTAGGAGAAGTAATGGTGCCCTTGGCTGGCCACTTTTCCTGGGAGTTGACAGAAAATGAGGAGAGGAGCCCCAGGCGTTGGAGCCCGCCCTTGAAGAGGAAATAGAGCATTCTGCTCCAGGGAATGGGAAGAGACAAGTCTTCTGCTATGTTCAGGCTGCTAATGACATGCAGATGCCTTTGACAAATACCGAATCCATAAGCAGAGCGGGAAGTGGGCCTCGCTAGTGGATGGCTGTGGTTGGATCTCTGTCAGAACTGCTTCATGGGTTCCCCCTGCGGAAGCAGCTTTCCCAGCTTCTCTCTTGACAGAGTGCATTACTATGGTAACCACAGCGCCACGTGCCATCCTATCAACTATGCCACTCTGCACAATCTTTTTTGCAAGGAGATCTGCACCCAAACCACTCAAGAATGACCCTTGGAAGAATTGGAGGGCCAAGTTCAAGAGCGCCCGATTAAGAAGACTGGAGGACTCCATCTTTTGTTGACGCCTACTTCCTCCAGGAGGACTTGACTAAAGTTCCTGCAGCAACCAGCCTTTAGACCCACATTCCCGGGGCTGAGCTAACTCATGCTTCCTGATCATACTTCCTAGCTGATATGTGAAAAGTCACCTTACTTCTATATGATCCGTATTTTTCATCTGTAAAATATTAATGGTAACATATAACCCTGACAGAGAATACTACCTTGCACTAATTACCTTAATTTTCTCTCCATCTCCATGCAGTACTTGGTGTAGTGTTTGTCTCACACATAAGTGATAAGAAAGCTGATAACACAGAAAGTTCTCCCACCCCTCCTGACCCACTCACACACTGTGTTAAAAGAGGATGGCCTGTGACAGATCCTCATAGAGCCTATACTAAGCTACTCTTTGTCACCAGAATGGCAAACCTTGAGTCACTGTTGTGATAATTAAATAGGCAGCACTTGAAAAAGTACCTATCAAAGTCTTAGCAGAAAAGAGTCACTCCATGAAGCCTTATTTATGCATGTGTTAGTATGTTCAAAAGTGGTAATTCATGCCACAGGATGAAATGGTTGTAGAACCATCCAAATACCAATTCCAAGGAAATTGTCAAGGCAAGGTTCGACATTCTGGCAGCTTCACTAGAATTTTCTCCTTCCTTGGAGAATCCTTGTCATAGCATTCTCTCTACAACTGTCAGTCTTGAATTATCTTAAATCCCATCCAGCAAATTTACTATGATTGCTACTGCTGCTGCTGTTATTATATTGATTGAGGTTGAGAACTACTGTAGTTTGGATCTAGGGTGTCCCCCAAAGATCAATGTGTTCAAAACTTCATTCCCATGAAGCATTCCCAAGCATGACAGTCTTGAGGGGTGGTGGTAACATTACAAGGTGGGATACAATGGGAGATTTTCTGGTCATTTGAGACATGATTTTAAGATACTAGGACCTTATCCTTGTAGCATCTTTGCTCTGCTATAATGTGCCTCACCCTCAGTCTGAAAGCAAATGGGCCAACATGACATGGACTGAAATCCCCAAAACTGTGAGGCAAATCATCCATTTCCTTATCAGACTGACTCACTTCAGGTATTTATTATAGCAATAGGAAGCTTGCACAGAATAAAAGCAAAGCAAACTTTTAAAAGTATTTTTGTAGCCCACATAGGGAATAATAACTAGAAACATTCAAATCTCCCAAGGACACATATGATGGTTGGTATTAGTCTTTGCTGGGGTCCCCAGGGTACTATCCAAGCAAGCTTTGTGGTGGAGTGACAGGTTTTCTTCTCCTCAGCCATCCTTACTCAAAGAGTTGGGGAGAAGCTAACAAAGAAAGGTACAGAAATGCAATGAGAAGTCCCTCACAGATAGGATCTACAGGAAGAAGCACATCCAGAACTCTCTCTGGGAGGCTGAAATGAGTCACCAGAGAAGTGCTCATTGTTTTAGGCTCGGTGCTCACTGCCAACAGATCACGGCGTGATAACCAAGACAGAAGCATCAACCAGGGCAAGCACGTCTAAGGGACAGGTGAGAATGGAGGGAGCTCTGCAAGGTGACAAAACTGCACACTGCAATCAAACAGCTCTTCCTCCCACTAGGGAGGGATCTCCAACCCGCACATGGGGCCCTGCCAAGAGCTGCTGCCATTGGCTGTGCTTGTGAACCTAGGCTAATCAAGGTGATCAAAGTCAGTGATATGTGTACTTCCATCCAGAGGACCTACTCTTAAGCACATTACCTTTCATGCATGGGTCCGCCCTCTGTCTTGTCTTCACAGAAGGTGCTCAGGAGAGAAAGTTCGTTTCCTGTCTCCCACAGCCATGATGACTCATAAACAGCAGAGACAAATTAAAATCTGAGCTCCTGTCACTGATCCCCTTCTGTGATCACCATGTCAGTCCCAGAAGTGCCTCCTTTCTAAAAATAACTTCATGTCTAGTGGACAGACCAGATTGCACCCAAAGTATACATGGGAACTGAGGTTGCCTGATTATCTGCAGCAGTTGGATACACTACAAAGTTAAGAACAAGGCAGGGGAAGATCCAAAACTCATAAGATAATGTGCAGTGTTCAAAATCCCTTAATTGTAAGAACACCCTTCATTTCACGCTTTATATAAAGTATTTGATTTATGCCAGCTTGTCATATTTTACAGTAGTCTCGGTAAGGTAAGGTAGTTGATATTCCACTGTAGAGGAGAAAAGTAAGATCCAGAGAGCTGAAATAACTTGAGCAATTTTGTACTATAAAAGTTCAGAGTTGAAACTTAAATTCTTCCCAGTACTATGTTTCATATGTGAAGTACTGAGTAAGTTCCTGTGAGAGGATTGTACTGGTTCACGTTCATGATTGTCCTATGCAAATGTGTAGATTCTAGGTTGGCGATCTGTACCCTTTATGGGACCTTGGTCAATTTTGTGGAAGACAATTTTTCCACGGACTAGGGGAGGGAGTTCTTGATTTAGATTGTCAGAAGAACCAAACAACCCAGACCCCTTGTGTACACATTAGGGTTCAAGTTCCTGAGAGAATCAAATGCTGCTGCTGAGCTGACACAGTGCACAGCGCAGGTGGGATCCAAGCCCTGAGGAACGACTGTAGATAAAGATGAAAGTTCATTAGCTCACCTGCTGCTCACCTCCTGCTGTGCAGCCCACTTCCAAACAGTCACCGACCAACAGGAATCCACAATTTGAGTGCTGGGGACCTCTAATTTAGGTGGCCATTCCATGACACCATGTTCCTTGTCCCAGAGGTGAGGGTAGGAGCAAAGCAAGAGATAATGCAGAAGAATGCAAGAAGAAGGTAGAAAGTTATATGCAAGATGGGCTGAGGTCAGGGTGAGATCTATAGTCGTAAAGGATGCTTAAAGTGGCCATGTAGACTGTTTCTCAAGGCTGACCACAGGTCAAAGGCAAACAGGAGAAGTAGAGATACAGGATCAGGAAAGCCCACCCTGCCCAGAGGACAACTACATCCTGCTGTTTCTGTGTTCTACCTTTTGTATTCTAACAAATTTGAGAAGAGTGCTAAGAAGGCTGTTATTTAATAACTTAAAATGGTAGAGATCATTTTAGGGGCAACCCAAAGCCAATATCTTTGGACAGGTGCATTAGTTTAAGACCTCTCCTCCACGGTTCCATTGCTATGCTCCTCAGCAGCCTCACATTTGTCTGGGTAGATCCACACAGTTGATGTTCTTTGACCAGCAAATCTGTACAAGCATAGCAGCTTCCATCTAGATTTCAAAAGATGCCCCAGAGAGTCACAGGACTCACACACAAGGACAAGACTACTGCTGAGGTTATCTCCTAGGGAAATCATCAGCAGAACCATGGGATTATGACCAACTCTGTGACTTCAGACTGGTAGTGCCACCAAAGAATGGGAGAGCCACAAGTTCTCAGCCCCCATCCAGGCTTACTCAGCAAACCCAAGGGACAGGGAAACTCATAGTTTTATGGGTTCATCTTCTACCAATAAATCTACCATGTTGGATTCCAGCCCCCACTGGCCTGGAGGGCAGAGAATGGAGTCAAAATTATTCTGGAGCTTTAATGTACAGAACATGCTCAAGACCTGCCATTCATTCCTCTTTCTGATTCCCACCTTGGCAATGGTGGTGCCTGCCTCCTTATTGGATTTTGGAAATACAAAATTTGTTTGATTTCCTGGCTAGAAAAGAATTTACCTAAAAATGATCCAAATATTGTATTCAGTTTCTCCTACACCTGAGTAGACGATATTTTGATAAGACTTTGGACTCTGGGCTTTTAAACTGATACTGGAAAAAGTTAAGATGAAATGGAATTAATGTACTTCACATGTGAAAACTGCATGAAATCTGGGGAACCCAGGACACAGTGACATGTTCTGAATGTCACCACCCCACAAAATCTGTAAGTTGGAATTTTAATCCCAAGATAATGGTACCAGGAGGTGGGGCCTTTGCGAGGTGTTTGGATCATAACCACCTCTCACGAGTAAGATTATTCCCATTATAAAAGATGATCATGAGAAAACTCCCAGTTATGGGCTGGGAATTTAGCCTTGTGAGGACACAGTAAATAGACAGTCCTCTGTGTGGATGTGGGTGCTGACCTAATCTCAGGTCCTCCAGTGCCTTTACCATGGACTTCCCAGCCTCCAGAACTGTGAGAAATGAATCTGTTATGAATAAGCCTCACATTCTGTGGTATTTCTGCTAGAGCAACCTGAATAGATCAAGATGTGGGATTTTAGCCTAGGAAGATGAGAAGAAAGGTGAAATGTCTAAGACATCTGGAGACTAAGCACATGGCATGAATTCCAGTGTTGTTTCACTCCCCGCCAAAGAGGCATGGATCCTCTTCTGCAGCAATGTTCCTCTCTTACTATTGTCTGGGTGTGAGTGTGTGTATGTGTGTGGTGGGGTGTTTCTATGTGTGTGTGAATTCTTATGGAAATCTTCCAGTGAGTAAAACTCTCTGTCATTGATAGAAAGCAATTTAAATAAAATATTACTGAATTTACCCAAACCACCACATGCGGACCATGGTAAATGCTGGCCTTAAATGGGGCCAGTGCCAGTTCCAAGAGTCAAAGAATATTAAAGCATCAAAACAAAGCTGCTCTCGTGCTCTCCCTCTCTCTTCCCTCCTCCTCCTCTTTTTCTTCTTCCTCTTCTTCCTTTTCCTTCATCCTCCTCTTATCCTCCTCTTCTTTCTCCCTTCCCTTGCACTTGCTTTTGTCTATACATGTCCCCAAGGAACTCAGAACAGTATCATTGCAGTTTTGTGCCCTAAAAGATAGAAACTTTATGTTCTGAATAAAATTTTCTTCCAACAGAAAAAGACTTAGATTATCCCTCTGGGCATCATGTACCCATTACTTATGAATACATGGATAAATACTAGGACAGACTAGGCATGGGCTTTGATCTCACCCCTATTAATAAGAATAATGTTTGTGTATAGCATTCTATCCCACGACGTGTTCTGTAAGAAAAGAGTGCTGTCTGGGATAACCAAACAAAACCACATGTGATACCATCATTAACTGCTATCACTTTCCACAGGATCCCCAGGGATTTTTTTTATTAATCTGCTTTGATGGAAGTCAAGACATCTTCTGCACTTTCAATGAAGCTTTCCTGGGTGCTTCCTTGAACCATATATTCCAAGTAAATTAGTTATATCCTGTAATTCAAATAGTCTTTGTATTTCTTACTCTGAACTTTTCATCAAGGTTTTCTCTGCTTAAAATACATATTCTTCATTTTCCAAGTGTTGCTCTCCATTTCTCAGAGCCTTCCAGCTTACTCAGAAGTCCGTGGAGCTGATAATAACAGGTCACCTCTGGCAGAGAGAAGCCCTGATTCTTGCCTAGATTTTCACTCTGCTACTGAAATTCCCACTAGCCTGACAGCACAGAGCCTTCTCCATGAAAATCACCACATGGCATTGGCCAATAACCTCTCTCTCCAGCAGTCCCAAAGCACTGCTCTATACCATGTGTCAACTTGTTGATTAAAAATGAGATGATGCATTAAAAGCATCCACAGAGGACCTTTTTCATTTCCAGAAATCATAAATAATAATCACCATGACTCTAATTGTGCCAAGATCTCAATTCCCCTGCTAAGCTGGACAAATATTTATAGACAAAACAAGTGGTTGGATAAATAGATGGAACAGTAGTGAAAAAAGTGAATATGTTGTTTTTATATTGGAAATCTGAGGATGAACAGGTGTCTGTACTTTTAGAATTTGGGCAGAGTTTTTAAATCTTCAAGCATTTGAGAAAGCTACAATTATGGGCTGGGAATTAGAATTTGGGCAGAGTTTTTAAATCTTCAAGCATTTGAGAAAGCTACAATTATGGGCTGGGAATTTAGCTCAATGGTTCCAGCGCCTGCCATGCAAGTGCAAGGGTTTGGGTTCAATCCCTGGTAACCACATACAACAACACTGGACATGGAGACTCATGCCCACCAGCAATCGGTGCCACACAGCACAATGCCAGGTGTGGTGACTCACACCTGTAATCCCAGCATTTTGGAGGCAGAGGCAGGAGGATTGCTGTGAGTTCGAGGCTCACCTGGGCTACATATTGAGTTCAGGGCCAGCCTGAGCTACAGAATGAGACTATCTCAAAAAACTAAAAAACTAAAAAAATAAATAAAAAGAAGACTACAATTAGAAAACTTTACCTTAACTCATTCCATTTATTAGTGGCATGTTGTTTGCTGCATTAAAAACAGCAATGGGTCCTTTTTTTTTTTTTTTCTTTTTGTAAAGTAACATAATACTTCCTACTTCGTGAGTTATTGGCATAAGGTCAAGGGAGAAGAGCAGAGCCTCAGGAGGCTGCCGGTGGGGTGGGGGTAGGGTGCCCGCTGGCTAGTGCGTGACTCCTTTCCCACTTACAGAACTCCATACACAACCCAGGCCTCAGCAGCCCAAGGGCTCCAGTTCAGGGTCAGCAGGAATGTTCAGGTGCAAACTTTCCACTAAAAATCACAAATGTCACCGAATACAAAGGGTCTACTGTAACTATAATGGGTAAGATGTTGCGGACCCTCAATGAGCATCTGAAACATTTTATGAAACTAAAAGTTGGGCTTTACACAAAGTTCTACAACAGGTACAATAAATTCCTCACAATTTGAGAGTAAAAATGATATAGATAAATATAATATATATGAAAATAAATAAACTACCTGTATTACCACATAGTGGAATTCATTTCTAATATCCAATATATTGTTTCTCCCTCTGGCATTGAGAATGAAACCAACAGCTATGTAAGTATCTGACTAATAAGCTTTATCCACAGCCCTTTTCTAAATTTTACTTTGAGACAAGGCCTGTCTAGATTTCCCAGGGTGTCTTTAAGCTTGTCATCCTCGCCTACCTCATCTTCCCTGGTAGCTGGGATCCTAGGAGTGCATCACTGTGCGCAGACGATATACAGTCTTGTGTCTATCCACAGGGCGTTATCTCCAATACTCCTACAGCAGCTGAACTCCAGGTAGTCTTCAGCCCCTTACATGATGTGTCATGATGTTATTATGTAGCGTACTCACACCATCCTTAATCTTTAAATTATCTCTAGATTACTTATGTCTAGGGCCATGGCTGCATATCATTTCATTTGGCTTCAGCCTAGTATTCAGCATGCAGTGAACTCAAGCTTTGTTTTGTGGAGACGTTTAATTTTATATTTATACCTATATTTTAATGTCTTCAACCTGTAGTCAATTGGTTTCGTGGATGCAGAATCTTTAGTGAGAGAGGTTCAATGTGTTTGTGTGTGTGTATGTGCATGTGTATTAGTGAGTGTGGTCCCTAATGTGTTGGAATTTACTTCAAAATGTTCTACTGTAGCAGTGTAGAAGATGTGATCTCCTCTTGCTTCCATTCCTAACTTCATCCAACAACAGATAAGAAGGCAATGAAGCATTGTAGAATTTGCATTGAAGAGATTTAGCTACCACTGAAAAGCATGAAATATTTATTTGAGTGTCTCTGTTTCCATTCCTGAGTAGATAAGAATTAATTTTCGGCCTCCGCAGATCTTGAGCATCGGCCCTTAGTTAAGAGTTCGGAGCAGGCCAGCTTTGATGAGTCCTGCCGCATTAAGCACAGACGACCAGCCAGGGAATTGGCTAAGTCAGAATGAATTAATGCAAGCTGCCGCGGCTACCTTTTTACAAACTCCTTTCCTGATAATAACGAGGAAGAGTAGACACACTCATGAAATTTGGGACCGTAAAATTAGCTTTAACATATGAGTCACCTTTCTCCCCCCTAAACATTAAATGGAAGAAGGGAAAGCGGCTCCAAATAACGTAGAACTTTCCAACAGGAAAGGCAAAGAGGGTGGGTGGCTGCATGTCAGCCGGACTGGCCCCGGGCGGCCCTCTGAAGGCAGGACCTCTGCTTCTCCGAGTGCCACTCTGCTCACAGATGGGTCTCATCAGCGGCAGTCACGTCGTCCCCACCCACCCACACTCTGAGTGGCTCAGGATGGTGGTATCCCGTGCCCTATGGCGGCGGAGTGAGCATGGAGACAGAGGCGCAGTTCTCCACAGCTTCTGGGAGATAAACTCTCCCCTGATACCATCTCTCCTGCCTTCCAGTCTGCCACATTTTAGACATGGGAGGGTGTGAGTCCAGCCGCAGGGGAGAAGGCTGTGTGCACTGGGCCAACAACAGGGTTGTTAGTGAGGGAAATGAAGGAGGGGGCATGAATTCAGACACAGCTCTCATGGGTCACTGTGTACATTTTTCTTCATTTCTGCACCTCAATTTCCTCCTCCCTGCAATGGGGATAATGACCCCTGCATTACAGGTTGTGTAAAGATTAAGTGACTCCAGCAAACAGCTCTCCGATTTGACACACAGGCAGTCAATAAATAGTATATTAGAGCTACTGAAGCTATAATTTATGAACTACTTTACCGAGAAATCTCATTCTAGGGTATAATTAATACATCACATGGCACCAACAGATCTGGGTGGAAAGTAAAATTCTGGCACACGAGTGGTTTAGCTTGTCACATACAGAAAATAACAGCTAACTGTCCTCTGCTTAGCTAGTGGGGTTCACTGGGGTCTCCATGACACTGCCTACTCCCGTTGGTTTACTGCAAGGCCTCCAAACTGGAAGCATTCCTTGCCTGAGAGTGAGTCCTGCTGTCACTCTGAGGCTGCACATGACCAAGAACATGTTCACTTTCCTGATGGAAATTAAGTCGAAGAGATTTGTTTGCAGAAGCTCACAGATCTGCAAGGAGTGAGCCTGGAAGCATTAGAATTTGAATTCCTTAAATTGCCTTTATTTCATATTTTCTTGCATTCTAAGCAATCCCCACAGGAAAGCCTGGCTTGCCTTCTCCAGGTTTTTAGCTGCTAGGAAGAAGCACTAGGGTTTTGCCTTTGTTTTACACACAAACACACACACACACACTACATAATACATAAAACCTAGAAAAAAATTAGAATATAAGACATTGTCTGTAACAATGCAGCTGAAAGTGAATATAAAACAGCCCTGGGAAAGCTGACAGTGTCAGGACGTGTCTTCACTCTGGCCTGAATCTCCTAGTGAGTGAGCCTGAGCCCGAGAGTATGGATCAGAGACTCCCGTGGGTTCCAGGCCACTCTGCCCATGCACACGCTTTTAGTCCCCCGTTCTGGCTGCCTTTATTCACACATTTCATTCACCAAACCAGTTCCCTCCATCTTCTGACATCCCTTTTCTTCATCTGCTTTCTGTTGCTATAACTAAATGCTACAGAGTGGGTAATTTATAGAGGCCAACAAATCCAAGAGAGAGGCACGAAGAGTGGTATCCAGAGAGGGGCTTTTGCTCCCTCTTGGCATAGTGGAGGGATTGACATGGTGAGAAAGAACGCACGTGTCCTCCATGTAAAGCTTATGCATTTTGCAGCCCTTATACTCATGGCCTCGTTTACTCCTAATTAGGTCTCAAAATCATTTCTTCAAATGCTGTTAACATATGACTTTGGGGATTAAGCTTTCCACATAGGACAGGTGGAGGACACAGTCAGACCAGAACAGACATCCTCTGTCTCCTCCCAGGGAGTGACTACACTCATCAGACTCTGCTCTGTTTTCTTTCTCCCTATGTCCACTGTGTCCAATCCTGACTCCTCCTCTTTCTTTGGACCCTAGAGCATCTACTCTGGCCTTGGCCTTCATGGGTAAGAGGTGTTCATGTCTCCAGCAAACAGAAAGTGAAAACCTGCCAGTTCCCCTCCACCACAGCCAGACAGTGGCTTGAAACCAACAAATATTTGTGCTCTGTACTTCCTTCCATTTGTCTTATCAGCTGCTCTATATTTCTTCACAATGTCAGCATTTCTGAGCTTGCAATGTTCTCCCCATGTAAGAAGTGGACTCATAATTTTCCTCTTTGCTCTGTCTTCTCACTTCCTTCCCCCATTGCACAAGATAGCTCCTGTTAGGTGCCCTTCCAAACACTGGCTTCAGCCACCCGTATTATAATGATGTTCCACCAAGTGCAAATATAATAGTACATTGGAACTTGTGTCCAGGTTGTTTTCAACTCCAAATTACTCCCTGTCTTTCCAACTTTGTATGCTTTCAGTCCCTCTCCTACCCTCTTGAGTGCTCTTTGAAAACATTCCACCTATAGCATCTTGACTCCTGCATCTTCCACTGAGAAATGAAGTCTCCTACAATCACAAACATCATCCTTCTTCTTGGACACCTCCAAGTTACTGGTATCACCTCTGCCTCCCCTGATTCACTTCTGTCTCTTCCTAGTATTCCAGAATATTAATTGCCATAGGAGAACTATGTCAATGAGCTACATTTCTTGTACCCTCCACCATCACCCAAGCCTCACCACACATCTAACCATCATTGGCTCCTCCTCAAACTCAGTCCCTCAGTGTGTCTCCACTCGGCTGGAGTGAGTCGCTCCATGCTCATTCTTTCCTCTTATGGGATTATTGGGTCCACCTCTTGCCTCCCTCCCTTCTCAGAAGTTCTCTACAAAGTCATCCACATTCCTCTCTTTCTTTCCTGCACCATTTTGATGTTCATTTTCATCCTGGCAGATCCAACTATCCTGAAATCTGGATTGGCCTCAGCCTTCTCTCCTTTGATGCACAGATCATTAACTGATTGCTCTTTCTCTTACCTTTTCACCTTCTGTATGATGGGATAGGTTATCATGGAGCTCAGTGTCCAACCTGCTCATTCCTCCATATCCTCCTCCATTGAGAGGAGCCCTACCTGCAGTGACACCAGTCAGACAAGTGAAATCACAGCACATGTCTCTCAGCCATCACCTTCCTCTTTGTACACAGCTGTTTTTCTCTTTACACCTGGAGCCAACAAGACTGGCTGCCTACCAAAATCCATAGTTCTTTCCTCTACTTGAATATACAGCTGCACCGTAATTCCCAGGCCCCTGTGAAACTAAATGCAGTTGTGTGTATAAGCCCTGCCTAGTGAAATACGTGTGGAAATGATGGGCATCATTCCAAGCCTAGAAAATTCCCATCCATAATGGAAAATTTTTCTATTACTGTTAATCTTTTGTCTGACTGGCACTGAAACAATTTTGGAAGCTCTGTGTCGATGATGGTAAAAGTTCCATTAGCGCAAGTCTCAATGCCATTGTGGAGAAGGGACCCTATACCTTTCCCTCCACAAGCCATTCACCCATTCAGGGTTGTTACATGGGCAAGAAATGATCTTCTAATGAGTTTGAACCATGATATATTTCAAGATCTACTCATCATCTATTTAAGGGTCTGCTTTCCATATCAAATTACTAATAATTTTGGGCCAACATGGAGTGTAGGGCATCTGCTTTTCCTTCCATTCTCCTTCTACTACTTCCAGGTGTGGCCTGAAATTCTCTGTCATATGATCTCTGTCATGTGAGTATGGCCTCTGACTGGCCTGTGAACCTCTATCTTGCCTCTGAGATCTATCCTGTCACTGAAGATAAAGTTTCTAAAACAAGAAAACAGACTATTTCATTCCTTATTCTTAGAGGTCCTTGCTGTTCACAGAATAAGTCTCATATTCCCTGTTTTCGTTCTTGCTTTAATCATTCCCTCTGTATTTGAAATTTTTACAAAGCCTTCTTATCTTCCAATTTCCCAAAGTTCCACTCCTTCCCACATCCTCCACATAATCTCATATTCACTAGCTATCTGCTCAAAGTGAGCTCTGTACTCAGCCAATTCTCCAACCAAATAAATCCTCCTCAAATGCTTAGGATTGTTGTTTTAATCTTTGTACTTTTCATGCCTCCTGCAATGGCCAGGCCATAGTAAAGGCTTAACAAATAATTGATATAAAAGAAGAAGACAAATCCTAGAAAGCAAAAGGAAGAGGAAAGTGAAAGAAGAGGAGAAAAGAAGAAGGAAAAAAAGGAAAAAAGAAGTCATGGCTCTGCTTTTTGAAAAGTCAGGTGACTTCCTTCTTAGCCTCAGTTTTCTCACCTAAGAAAGTGAAGATGGTAGGCCCCCTTAATAGGTAATTAGAAGATGTGAAGAAAAATATATCTATGGACAACTTGACTCAGAGTCTGGTGCACATTGAATGTTTAATAAGTGACTTAGTTAAACTGAGCTTCACTTTGGAAAAAAGAACTAAATTCTCTGTGTGCCACACATAAAGTGCAAATTTCTATGACATCTCTGGTCATTATTTTCCAGAAAGTCTGTGGTTGCTAGCATCCCCTGGTCCCTTTCATGTCTTCTTCATTCCTGTAATCAATCCCCATTACCCCAGGGGCATTTTAAATATCTGGCAAACAGAGGTAACTTAATGAGTCTGAGGGAATTCTTATCACAAGTTCAGCAAAAATTAATCTTCTTAAGAGCAACAACTTGAGTCAGTCAATGGCACATGGAAGCTACAGTTCCTTCCCAGGAAGAATTCCAAATAGTAGCTGTCCTTGGCTGCGATTAGAATGACAGAAGTCACACTGGAAATCCAAACTTCACCTGCCTGGAGTCCCATGCAGAGATCTTCTCTGGGTCCTCCTGCTGGCAGCTTTTCTCAGAACATCTGCAGGACCTGTGTCTGGGTCCTGGGATTGCTTTGAAGTCCACTTTCCTTCCTACAATGCAGGGCAGTTCTGTTTCTCCAACAGGGAGATGAAGACAGCTATCCTCCGTTTTCCACAGGAGTTTGCTGTGTAGTTTGACTTCCCCACTCACTGAGGCTCATTTCCTGTTCAGACTTCAAATGAGACATAGACTGCCCCCGTGGTATTTCCTGTTGGAAGCAACAGTCTCAGGACCTCCTGGAACCAGCTCTTCGCTAATCACGCATCAGCAAAATCCTGAGCTCCAGCTGCTTCCATTCTCCTGACAACTAGCTATGTCTATTTTTCTCTTTGAATGACAATGCCAAGAAAGAAACAATTAGGTTAAGAGCTAGAGACACAGTTTATAAGATCTTTCCCTCTGTATTTCATATTCTTTCTACTTAAGACATCCTCACCCGTGATTTGTGCATTGGCACCCTTTAGATGTGGAAAAGCTCTGGATGTAGGAAGGAAAGAGACACTTTGATGGATGTCTTTTTATTTTCCTGTCATTCACTTAATAACATATCTTATTCCAAGCCATAATAGCTAGCAGTTTTTAGATTGCATCTTGCAGAGGAGAAAATATGTTAGAAATGGTCCTGCTTTGCATAATTTTTTTTCCTTTGGAATCATTTAAGAGGGAAGAGGCATGCTGATAAGGCCAGGAGCCCAGGAGAAGGGCATCCTTGGGGAGCATGTGTGGCTGGGGAGATGCAGGTGACTGCATCCAAGGGGAATGTGGTCATTTTTATTTGAAATGTGAAAGCGGTCATTTTCTGTGATATATGTTGATCCTGCCAATTGCATCCAAGTGGGGCACATTGTACTGACCTCAAATATCTTTGTGTTTCTTTTTCCTTTATAGATATTTTTCCTCTGTGAAGTGCCCTAAATTCCCAAGAACTTTCAGACGTCCTAGTGAGATGTCAGAAATCTTGCCTTCTGATTTTCTGCTTTCTTGGTTCCATTGATGGAGTCAACAAGCATCTATTCAGTACTCCCAATTCAGTGAACCAGGGATGTTAAGGTGGACTGGAGCCCATCTCTGTGTACACAGCATGAGAAAGGCAGGAGTTCACAGTGAATGATCAGGGCAGAGGTGGGATCATTAATTCAGCCCCAGGAACCCACGGGAGGAGGCACTGACTTCCATCTGCATCTGCAGGATGAGTAGGAGTTTCTGAGCAAGCAAGCTGGGGAAAGATAGGAGAAGCAGCCGGAAGACTGTGCCACAGCACGTGTCATTCCACAAGCCACTGTGTCCAGGGAAATGCATTTGCTTCCGGCAAGAGGCAATGGAAATAGAAGAAAAGAAAATAGTTTGAAAAAGAAAAAGATGGAGACTTTTATTCTGAAAACAGCACATTTGCTAAGCACTTAAGATGCACTTCCTATGTCCCATAGTGCATGAAAATATCTTACTACTGATACAACCTCATTGAATGACCAAAACTTGGTGTCAAAGACACGTGGACCTCAGACAGCAAACCCCAATTTAGG
The DNA here is from genome assembly GCA_004026965.1 of Petromus typicus. Taxonomy (NCBI): domain Eukaryota; kingdom Metazoa; phylum Chordata; class Mammalia; order Rodentia; family Petromuridae; genus Petromus; species Petromus typicus. The sequence continues at coordinate 111,156 of PVIR01001918.1, forward strand.
AACCAGTGCTAGACTCATCTCAGCACAGAGGTTTTGCAAAAACACTTTGATAGTTCACTGATCAAGACCATGCCACAAGAAATCAAGAGCAAAGTACCAAAATCAATCTCCTAGCTCCTCCGCTTCCCAGTCTATCACTTGAGAAAATAATCCACCCTGCTTCTTAGGGTTATCATGGTTATTACATAAGTGAATGTATTCACCATCCGCAAAATCCACCAGTATACAACAAAGCACCGTGTACTTTATGCATATATTAGTTTGTTAACTAAATAAAATAGATTTTACTGGAAAGCATATTAAGCAGTGGTCCCTGCCATTCAGGGATCAGAGCAGAGTTAAAAACTGGTTCTAAAAAGCATAGCTATTCATGACTCTTGGCATGAAAATGAGCTGTAACTCCAGACAAATATACTTGCACTAAGTCAGAAATTATAGCTGCTATTGAAAACTGCTAATTCAGGGAACTTGGTAAAAACTGGGGATTTTTAGGCTAATCATCACAGTAAAAAGTAGCAATGCTGAGACTTTGCTTTGAGTTAGAAAAGACATGATAACGACTTCAACTTTCCCCAAGATCACAGATCATTTGTATTACAAAATTCCAACACCATTTTTAAAAATTTTTTTATAGATTATCTTTATTGGTACATTAAATATACACATCATGATTGCACTCCATAATGGGGATTTGTACCAGTATAAGACACAACTTAATTCTCATTTTTTCCCATAGCCCTACCCACCCT
>PVIR01001919.1:0-26151 GCA_004026965.1 Petromus typicus
TTTTTTTTTTTTTTTTTGTAATACGTTCTTGCTAAATGGCTGATTTGCCCAGGTTGGACTCAAATTTGCAGTTCTCTTGCCTCAACTTCCCAGTGCAGCCATATCTATCTAACTTCTATTTCCTGATGTAGGACACATCTTTACAACAAGGGTTTTACAGCATTAACTGTACTTTTGTGTCTTATGTACTTTTATGAATGCTTTTTAGTACCTAAACTGTATCTCAGTGGTGATAATTTGGGGGGGTGGACAGGGGAGGAGGGATCAAACTCAGGAACTTGCCCTTGCCAGGCAGGCAGGGCACCACCGAGCTACATCCAGGCCGCAGAGGTTCCCAGAGCTTCCCAAGCCCTGAAGCCTCCTGTATCCTCGGGATCTCAGCCTCTGCTGCTTGCTCTGTTGTGGCTCTGAGCACTCCGGGTTCCCACCAGAATGGGTTGGCCAGAGCCAGAGCCCACGCTGGAGTCCCCTCAGGGCCCACGGCAGAGACCACCTCACACAGAGCCCAGCTGAACTTGCTGCCGAGCCCCAGGCACACTATACCTCCCTCACGTCACCACCTTACATTGTCACGGGCGAGATCCATGTCTCTTTGTGAGCTCCTGCTCCCCACACAGAAAATGGTAGCCCACGACTGCCCATCAGGGGGAGTGGTCGCCCTGCCCTTTCACTTACCTTTCACCCTGTCCATCTGCCATTTTATGTCCCACTCAGGAATAGTCCCCAAGGCCTTCGAAAGGGCTATTCTGTCTGAAACCCACCCGGCGTCATTCTGTTTACTCGTCTTTCAAAGGCCGGCTGTAGACTGCTCCTCTGTGGACTCATGGCCTACTTTCCTCAGAGGACGCATCGCTCTTTATTTCCTATCGCTGTAGCCTGTCTGTACCCTGGTCCACAGAATCTCGTTTCGCGACTTCAGAACCTCTCTGAATTCTCTGGGTTGTGCTCATGGCTGGCCCACTTCTGGGCCTCTCAGGTCTGTCACCAGCAGCATCCCACATGCCCTGACCAGCCCTGCAGGGCTGGCGCTCAGGAAGGTTCTGGAAGCTCGAGGCGCTGCCCGGCACGCCCACCACCGGACTTCCGGGAACGCATTACGCTGCGCAGCATTCCTGCGGCCTCCTACCGGGCATGCCAAGCCTGCCACCACAAGGCAGTTGGAAAGGGTGGGGCGGGGCCTCTAGGGTGGAACTGAAGCCAAAGGGCAGCGACAGAAAGGTGCCCGGGCAGGGGGTGGAGTCTCACATGCAGGGACATCAGCCTTCCGGCATGGCACAGCACTAGGAAAGCAAAATGTTGGAATTTAGCGCAGTAGCGGGAGCCCTACACAGGCTAAGGGAAGCAGCAGCTCCCACTTCTAGGCAAGGGAAGACTCCAAGCAGAGCGCGCCTCAATTCCTGTTAAGATTAGGGGAAGAATGCCCTTTTTTTTTTTTAAAGATTGGATGTTGCTTTGCAGTTCAGGCTGGCCCTGAGCTCACTATGTAGCCCAGGCAAGCCTCGAACTCACAGAATTCCTCCTGCCTCTGCCCCTCAAGTGCTAGGATTACAGGTGTGAGGCACAACACTGGGCATTGTTGTATGTGGTATGGGAGACTGAACTCAGTACACCAGTACCACTGAGGTAAGTCCCTAGCCCAAGCCCCTATTTCTTTCCCACCTGGGAGCCATCCACCTGGAGGAAAGGGTTCAGCCAAGGGAGACACAAGCCCAACTTGCTGCCCAACTTATTACTAGAGTAGAAATACTCAACACCTTAGTGTGTCTTGATCCCTCAGAAGCCTAATTTCTATTAAAAAATGCAGTCAAAATACACTAGGAGTGAGTATTAAATAAGATCTTGAGCTGGGTGCAGTGGCACACCTGTGTAATCCCAGCATTTGGGGAAGGCCGAAGCAGAGGATCCCCGTGACTTAAAGGCCAATTTGAACTTAGCTCCCTTCCAGAGAGAGTAAAGGCAGAGCTGGACATACACAGCAACTGGCTGGACCAGATTCAACTCCTGGACAGGACTCAACCCCAAGGCTTAGCACTACATCCTGCACAGCACCACAGCTGGAGGTGCAGGTCAGGTTCTAAGATGTGGGCAAGTAGGGGCTGGGGATTTAGCTCAGTGGTTCCAGCACCTGCCTTGCAAATGCAAGGACCCAGGTTCAATCCCGGGTAACCACATACAATGCTAGGCCAGGCGTGGTGACTCACACCCACCAGCCAACAGTACCACACACCCCAGTGCTGGGCATGGTGGCTCATGCCTAAAATCCCAGCACTAGGAAGGCAGAGGCAGGAGGATTGAAGAGTTTGAGGCTGAGTTCAGGGCCAGCCTGAACTACAAAGTGAGACGCTGTATCAGGGGGGAAAAAAAATGTAAGTAAATGGTACAGTCCTAACCCAGGAAGCCCAGCCCTGGGGAATCCCTACCCATTGCAACCCCAACTTCCCTGGCTTGGTTCCCTACCCCGCCCTCAGAAGAGAAAACCCCATATTGCATTAGAACAAGTTCTGGAGCCTTTACACAAAGGAAGGGGGAAAGGCAGGCCTCGAATTCAACTATGGCCACACAGCAGGAAGAACAGTGGCTGGGCGTGGTGGCTCATGCCTGTAACCCAGCACTCAGGAAGCAGAGGTAGGAGGACTGCTACACAAACTACAAAACAAGACCTTGTCTCAAAAAACTTAAAAAAGAACAAAGAGGATCAGCAGACACCTAAGAGAAGGTAGATGTCTAGGTGTGATAGTAGGAACCACAGAGTCCAGGAAATCCAGGCACTGAAGCCCTCCCTGGTGGCCTACACTTCGGGCTTCATCAGCCTTGAAGATGGCTGGCTCACCTCACTTTACCAGTGAAACAAGGGGGGGAGGCGCACAGCACACTCTTCCACGGACGCATAGGAGCGAAAGCATGCGAACAAGTGGGGAGTTTCTGACTCTAATGTGGTACTTTCTTTACTGCCAGGTGAGTGAAGTGAGGCCCAGGGCATATGGTAGCAGCTGGCGTATACCCTTCACCCCGACACTGGCAGGGGTCACTCCTTCCCCCAGCCCATCGAGAGAGTCCTAAGAGGGAGGGAGATGTAGCTTAGTAGCAGAGCATTTGCCTAGTGTGCACAGACCATAGGTTCAATCCCAGTACCACCAAAAAAAAGGAGTCCTAGAGAGCCGTGATACCCACCTGCGCCCCTTCCGGAGCAGCTTTATTGGTGCCATTCGCAAAAGGTCTTCCTCTCAGCCCCCAAATCTTTGCCAGTTCTGGCCCTGGACCCACAGGCAACAGCAGACCTCCTCCGTCACAACACTCCCACGTGACACTCTGGGTAGGGGTCCAAGTGCGAGTTTGTGTCTGGCCCTGGGGAGCAGGGATGGCGAAGAGAGCTATGTCTGTATGGGGACAGGGGGCAGAGCCCTGGCTGGCCAGAGATGAGTGGGCAAAGTGAGCAGGCCCCATGTGCATCCCAGCGCCAGGCCCATGGGTGTGGGCTGAAGCCCCAGTGGGAGCAATAAAATGAGACCCTGAGAGTGAATCCCTTAGGCCAGAGCAGCCCAGGGCAGGGCCAGGGGGATTTCCAAGGAGGCAGTGGGCGTATGAGTGGCACCTGTGTGCACTTGCATACACAGCCAGGGACGGAGACAAGGTGCAGGCGGCTTTGGTGAATGTGGCTCCAACTCCACCTTTCGCCATCTGCAAGCCTAAGTCTCTGGCTTCCTGAGGCTAAGAGAACACACCTTGGGTGGGGAGGGAGTTTGGGAAGGAAAATTGGCTGGAAGTGGTTTAGGCCTCAGAGCCCACATCCTGTAGAAGAGGCTGTCAAGGGGCCTGCCGTCCTCAAACAGTCTCAGAGCGGCTGGAATTGAGTCCTCGGGGGGCAGAGATGGTCATCCCCCAGGGGAGGAGGTGGACTGGAGACTCGGAAGTGGGGTCAGTTCTGCCAGATCCACCATCAAGAAGCCTCTGAGGGGCGCCACCCCCCATCCTCCTCCATCAGCAACAGGCGGCGCCGGCCAGCCTCATAGTCAGCCTCGTCCACGCTGACCAGCAAGCGGACGGCCTCCCGGCCCACGGCCTCGCGCAGGGCCTCAGTCAGGAACACGCCCCGCAGGGCCTGCAGCAGGGCACCACTCAGGTAGTCACCCCAGAAGGCATCCAGATAGGAGAGCTCCGAGAACTTGATATCACAAACCACGGAGCCCAGGTCCCTTGAGCGCAGCACTGCAGTGGCCTGTCCAAACACGTCCAGCTGTCGTGCCAGCGCCTGGGGTCGCCGGGACGCCACCCCTTGCTCCAAGGCCGGCCCATGCTCACAGTACTCTGCTCGCACCCGGAGACGGATATCTGTGGGAGAGGAGAAAACTGTCAGTGGCCACCCTTCTGTCCTTGGCCTCCTCCCATAGGCTCCTCCCTCTGCCCCTGCCTCCTACAGGCAGCCACCCCCAGGACCATGAAGACCTCACACCTTTTGCTCTGTGAGCTCTGGCCTGTGACCTCCCTGACCTCGGGCCCCTCTCCAGCCTCACCCTACCTCACTACTCCAACTTCAGGCAGGCTCCAGCTCTGCACTGCCTCTCCCCAGCCAGGATCTTCCCCCAGATCTCCACACAACTTTCTTCTCCAACTCCCACAGGTCTTTGTTCAAATGCCCCTAGCCCCATGAGGGCCCCACCATGACCACACTCAGCAGCATTCCCAGCTGCTGGTCCCCAGGGCGCTCATTAGCTTCTGACCTCCTCCCCAGGCTCCTGTGCTTTCAGCTGCGTCTCTCAATGACTGCTCTCTAAGGGACTTTGTTTTGCTCATTTGTACAAATTTGTGGCACACAGTAGGTGCTCAGCATGCATTGGTGAAAGAGCGGATAGATGCAGTAAAGGCACCTGCCTTCGCTCAGCACCCTAAATCTGGACCCACAGGCAGAGTGAAGTGATCAGTGAAGCCCCAGGGCTGAGAACATCTCTGTCCTCTCTAGCAAGCAACGAGGGCGCAGGGCCCTAAGCAGGTGTGGAGACTGAAGCTGAAGCTGTACGACAGGAGCCAGGTATTCTCTGTCCACAAGCTAAGAGAACGGCTACCAGCCCACAGCTGCTGGGAGCCCCTAAACCTCCAAGAGGGGAGAATGGAGCCCACCCAGGACTAAGGACAGGCAGGAGACTGCAGAGCTCATCACCTGCTCTTCACAAAGGTGCATCGGAACCCTACCAGGCTGGTCTTCAGTTACAACCAATCCTCTCATTTTTCTTCAACAGTTTGAAGTTGGGTTTCTGTCACAGCTCTGTTTAACTGCCCAGCGAGGTGGCAGGTCTGTACAGGGGCAGCGCCATCCCTGCAGGTGTGACTCCAGCCTACCACTCCTCTGGAAAAGCTGAGCTCCCACCTGTGAAGAGGGGCTGTAACAGTGCCCCGCTGCAGACCGGCCACAGGGCTGTCGGCTCTGCTGGTCATCACTCCAGTACTTAAGCCATGAACTCATCTAATCCAAACAACCCTGTCAGGCAAGCCTGGAACATGCCAGTTTACAGAGTAGGGATGGTGGTGAAGTGAAGGGCCTTGCCCAGGATCACACAGCCAGGCAGCTACAGCACTCAACTTCTGTGCCCAGGGCGCAGGCTTCTCAGTGAACGGAGCTGAGTCCAGCTTGGGACCTTCAGGCACAGCCGTGTGACCTTGGACAAGTTACCTCTCTGAACACAGGTCCTATCTGCACAGGACACGAATCCTATTAGGAAGGGATGTTATGAGGATGAAAAGGAGCCACAGAGAGAAAGACACAATCTAGTGCCATGCCTGGTGCCCAATGGGTGATCCCAGAACGGCAGCTGCCAACAGCTGGGCTGTGCCACATGCCTAAGACTTGGGGATGCAGCCCTCAGCCCTGTGGGCCAGGAGCGAACCTAGGTTCTAACAGACGAGGAAATCAGAGCTCTGGGAGGGGAAGCCTCATGCGGCAGGCTCCCTTCGCGTCTCATGTGTCAGCAGAGGCCAGGAAGGAGGCAGGGCCCTGCACTACCACACGACTTTGCACCCCGCCTACTTCCTCCTTCCACCCCAAATCGGTCCTCCTTCCTACTGGGGAACCCCATCCTCTCCACTCCAGACCCCCGGAGGCCTGCCAGCCTCAGCCCTGGACCCTTCTCAGTCCTTAGATCCAGCTTCCTCCACCCTGAGGACCAGATGAGCCTCAGGATCCTCATCTCTGACCCCTGCACTGTGGGCAGGAACCAGCGTACTAGGAGGAACAGCACCTGCCCAAGACCAGCGTGGACAGAGGCAGAGGCAGACCCAGCCAGCGCAGCCCACAGACCTGGAGGTGAGTCCCAGTTCTGCCACTCTCTAGCTGTGGGGCCTTGGGCATGTGACCTCACCTCTCTGAGCCTCAGTTTCCTCATCTGAAAAATATAAACAGACAAACAAGAGGTCCCTGCGGCACGGTGGGGTCACGAGAATTAAATGAGGCGACTCATGCAGTACCTGACTCAGAGTCTGTGACACACTCTGACAGGAAACTCTAATTTCAACGCCCACCTCTACAGCATGGCCCCGGCCAACACTGCCCTCCCCTCACTCACCCGAGTCCCTAGGCCAACCTCCTCCTCCACTGACTCTCTGAATGCTCCACCCTCCCCTCCAGCCACAGCAAAGTGCTCCCCAAGCCTCCTCACAGAATGGCCTGTCAATCAAGCATGAAGGAGCATGCCTGTCATCTAAACACTTGGGGCCGAGGCAGGATGATTGCCACAAGTTCAAGGCCAATCTGAACTTTACAGTGAGACCTGAGTAGGAGAGAAAAAAAGATGGCCTGTCCAGCTCCTTCTCCGCTTCCCACCAAAGGACCCCACTTTCTGGCCTCCTGATCCTCTTCCAGCTTGCCCTTCCCTCAAAACAGATTTTGCTGGACTGGTACCAAGTCATCTCCATCTCTTCAGACAGAGTGCCCTCCATGTGGGGGTGGGCAGGGGACAGGGAAAGGACAGATTTACAGGGTTTCTGACATGAGAGCCCTGCGGCACATGGGACAGAGATGTGTGCTGCTGCAGTCGGCAAGCGCACCCTGCACGCCATCCTGCGCTGCCTTAGGCCACCTGACTCCCCGGGCACTTTCAGTACTCCATTCACGCACGAGGAGACCCTTCACCAGCCCACAGTCCAACCTGATCTAGAACACATGGTCACAGGGCCAGTCAGAGAGGGACAGGGCAGGAGGCTCCCCGGGGCAGGAGACGAGCTTTACCTGAGCCTCCACTCCACCCTGGCCCTGCATCGTGTGCTGCACAGCACCCTCTCCTCCGTCCCTCCTCCCCATTCCACCCGATCCTGCGCCAAAATGACAGGTGACATTTACATGAAATTTACTACACGCCGTCACAGTGCTGTTCTTCACACCTACAACCCTTTGGATCATCCCAGTGTTGTGAGGTGAGATGCTATTTTCTTTTTGCAGATAAGGAAACTGAGGCACAGAAGTTGAGTCACTTGCCCAAAACGAATTCTGAGGTGCCTGGCTCCAGAGCCCAAGCTCCTAATTACCCCTATGTTTGTTGTCCCTTATACAACTGCGTGTACAAATACATAATTAAAAGATATCCTGAAGGCCAGGAGAGAAAATGATACAGACCAGGTAATAATTTAGTTAGAAATGAGTAGGAATTACTCTCTAGGGAATGACATTTCAAGTGAAATATAATATGATGTGAATACATAGGATTAGCTAGAAAAACGGGAGAGAAAGGAAAAATGGCCTTCTGGAAGAAAAAAGAACACTTGTGAAAATCCAGGGAGAACACGAACTTGGGGTGTTCACAGGCCAAGGGGCTGCGGTGGCCAGAGCAGTGGGAGAGAAGAGGAAGCAGAGCAGCTCAGGTCCGGGGCCTCTGCAGTGACCACACCTGCCCCCACGTGGGCCACTCCGGACACAGCTCACCCAGCAGCTGCTCTGGGGTCAGGGATGACGCCATGCTGAAGGGACACCGGGCACAAGGAAAGACGAGAACTTCCGACTGAAACACCTCGGCTGTTCTGAGGGAGGGGGAGGGTGACAGGAAGAAGACCAAGGTGGCAGACAGCTGCCCAGGACAGGAGGAGTTGACAGGAATGAGGTGGATGGACTGGTCCAGGTGTGGCAGTGAAGGGTGAGGTGGCACAAGCACCCAGCACCCATGCACCCTGGGCTGAGAGCCGACTCAACTGTCCCATGTCAGTAGTGACAGAGAAATGGTTCAGTAAGGAGGGAGGAGGGCGCTACCTTCCAAGAGAAGGCTCCTCCTGCTTCTAGGGCTCAAGGGAGCCCCAGCACCCACCTCACCTGGGTGTCTCCTCTGGTGCAGAGTCACATGACCAGTGGAAGGGGCTTCCTAGTGGGGCTCCAAGGCCCTGAGAGCAGGCCGTGCCTGTGAGCCCCGAACAGAACCTCATTTTTCCAGTCTTCCCTGCATGGGTCCTCCGTGGGTGGGATGTGAACAGCACTGATAATGACGCGAGGCACAGTTACTGTTACATTTTCAGGCTGGGAATTTAGCTCAGTGGTTCTGGCACCTGATAAGCAAGTGCAAGGTCCCGAGTTCAATTCCCAGTACCACACACCACAATGCCGGGCGTGGTGGCTCACGTCTGTAATCCCAGCACTAGGGAGTCAGAGGCAGAAGAACTGCTGTGAGTTCGAGGCTGGCCTGGGCTATACAGTGAGCTCAGGGCCTGCCTGAACTTACAAAGCAAGACACTATCTCAAAGAACTAAAAACAAGCAAACAAACAAATATTTTTTTCTTTTGGAGATATACAGTGAAACATCTACCCCTCAACAGTATGAGAATTGGAACTGACTCCAAAATTAACATGATTCGCAACATAGCACAGCTCAGCAGCAGCCACAGATAACAACAACTGAAGTCTGGTGATGGCTTCTCATGGTTGTTATGCCAATGAATATACTTCGGTATATTTTCCACAGAAAAAGTTGGAGTAGGGGTAAGCAAAACTGCTCCTGCCATTCAAATCCTCCAACTATTTTCCTTAATTCAAAAAAGGCCAAGCCTACGGCCCATGTTCACAAGGCCTACAGGACCTGCCCTGGTTACCTGTGCCGCTCTTACCTCTGGCAGTCTGTCCTGCTTCCCACCTACCCCAGCTTTGCCAGCTTCTCACCACCCCTGACCACCCCGGGCACTCCCACTCAGGCCTCTGCCCCTCCTCTCCCCTCATCCAGATGCTCCCCTGACTTCTGAGGCTTCAGACTTGGCTCTGCCTTCTGACCAGGGCATGAGCTCAGGGACCTCCTAGCCCTGCCAGGTCCCATCCCAGGCACACTCAAAAAGCAAACCGAGGGGCCGGGGAGTTAGCTCAGTGGTTCCGGCGCCTGTCCTGCAAGCGCAAGGGCCCGGGTTCGATTTCCCGGTAACCACATACAATACTGGGTGTGGAGACCCACACCCAACAGCAACCAGTACCACATACCACAGTGCTGGGCGTGGTGGCTCATGCCTGTAATCCCAGCACTCGGCAGGCAGAGGCAGGAGGATTGCTGTGATGTGAGTTTGAGGCTGAGCTCGGGGCCAGCCTGAACCACAAAGTGAGACCCTGTCTCAAAAAAAAAAAAAAAAAAGCAAACCGACAGCCAGGCATGGAGATGCACGGCTGTCCTCCCGCACTCGGGAGGCTGGAGAGGGAGGAGTGAGGCCCGCCTCGGCCAGTGAACTCACAGCCAGCTTGGACTTCAGGACAAGACTCTGACTCAAAAGAAGCAAAGAACAAACTCGCCTCCTCCCCGTCTCTCACACCAGTGACTTCTCTTCCTTGACCTGTTTTCTCCTTTGCATTATGGGGGATGTCAGCCCTACCTCAAAGGTTGTCTTGAGAATTCAGTCAGGAGAGTAAAACATCTGGCACAATAACCAGTGGATGGCTAACAGAGTTGGAGGCTCAGGCGTTCTGCATCCGGGCCCAGGACTCCAAGCGCTCTCACACCCTCAGGTTCTTAGGAATTTACTGTGGTCAATGAGGACGGCTCACTGGGGACACCCCCACAGGTGCCACAGATCTGGCCAAGATGGTCAGGCCTTTCCTCCATTGTGTCAGGAGGTGTCTCCTACCCCTCACAGGAGATTCAGGACCTCCTCAGGGTAAGCCATCCAAGTTTTTCAAAGGGGAGAACTGGGGCCTAAGTGGGGAGAGCCTCACTCTAGCCCCACCCTGCCTGGTGAGTCAGCAGTCAGACCTGCTTACCCATCTTAGTTAGGTCCAGCCACACCCTGACTAACAACCTCCTGGCCTCAGGGAAGGCAGCTCAAGTCTGGCACTGCCTGCTCTAGCTGTCCTGAGGCAGGGACTCCCTCAGCCACCCAGCCAGCCTGGTGGCTCTGGTAATTACTACCCAACTCCAGGAAGTCACCACCAGGCAGCCAGCCCCGAGACGGAAGCTGTCTGAGGATACGGGACTGGCTCTGCTCTTTATGGCATGTGGCATAGGTATCTGCAGCCTCACCTAATGAAATAGGTATATGACGCCTGAAAGACACATTGGGCACTAGGAAGGGCTAGGCTGAGTGCCCTGTGGGCCACTGAAGGCTCTGCAGATAGTAAGAAAACATACCCCTAAGCCAAGATCTCCTGTGGATACTGAGTTGCCCCATCTTTAAGCCAACCTAAAGAGGAAGAACGTCCTTCCCAGCTATTTTTCCAGCTTCTTCTGGCTTATCCTGGAAGTGGCATTTTCACAGGGAATGGGGGGGCAGGGGGGAGGCTCCCCACATACTGCTGCACTCACAGAAATGCAGCACCCGCCTGCCATGACAGCCTGGGAAGCACTTCCCTTGACTGTCTCCCCTAGAGTTGGGGAGCTCCGCAAGCTCACAGACCATATCTGATACCCTATTTGTCCAACTCAGAAGGGAGAACCAGAGAAGGCGGGGGGAGCCTGCTATGGCTACACCCTGCCCACAGGACCAGGAGGGATGTCTCTAGGGCAAGGACTGAGCATGTGTCTCCTCACTCACTGATCCTGCCCTATCTGCAGCAGCCACACAACCAGAATATTCCCTTATCCTCCCCTTCTTACATGCTACCTCAGGCCAGACCTACCCTCTTTACCATTTCTGTGTCCACACTACATGCTGTGTTTAACATGCTTCCAGCAGAGGCAGTAGTAGAACCCAAGGCCGCCTTAAGCATTTTAGTTATGGTAACTCTCTTATTAGCAGATTTTCCAGATGGGATTAGAGTTCTTTGCTTTTTATTCATTCATTTATTACTTTTAAATTTCTTTTTTGGGGGGGCAGAGCTCCATGTTTATTAAAGGTAGGAAAAAACAAGCTCTGCAGAACAAGTTTGGGCCAAATAAAAAGAGGAAAAAGGGGGCAAGGGATTAAGTGGTTCCGGTGCCTACCTGGCAAGCATAAGGTTCTAAGACTGATGCCCAGTACCCCCCCACGAAAAGGAAAAAGGTAGAAAAAAATTAAAAACACATCCTTCCTTGTAAGATGGGCTTCTGTGATGAGACATGACAGCCTATTTTTTGGTCTTTTGAGACAGGGTCTCACTGTGTAGAGCCCAAACTGGCCTCACACACAATCCTCTGGCCTCAGGCTCCTCAGTGCTTCGGTGACAAGGCACAGCCACCACACCCAGCTTAGAATTCTTTCAAGGAGAGGCATTAGGTCACACCACTCCCTTGCTTTAAACCCTGGACAGCCCAGGAAGTCTACCTGGGCCTCTCTGGCTCCTCCCCTGATTCCTGATCCTCTTCCTGGCACCTCTCAAAGTAACCTTCTTCAACTGCACTGGCCTGTCTCCTGATGACAAGGTAGGGCAAGGCCTCCCTGCTGCATTCCCACCTCCAGCCCACTGTGCAACAACAGCCTGCCGTAGCGTCCCTCACAGTCATTCCGGCAAAGAGGCGTCACACATGCATTTCACGAAGACTAAAAGCGCACCGCATACAGCAGGTGCTCTGGGCCAGGCTCTACTCCAGGTCTGTCGTGTGGCTAACTCCCCTTTCTCACAACTCCAGCTGAGAGCATTACCAGCCTTGTTTTACAGATGTGGAAGCAGGCCCTGTGAGGCTCAGCCACCTGCTAAGGTCAGAGAGACACTGATTGTGCACCGGGGCTCAGATGTGGATCCAGCCACTCGACCTATGGCCCGTGGTTAACTATCCCTGCGATACTCCACCACTGCACAAGATACGACCACGAAGTAAATATCCCATGCAGATGTTTGCTGAACAAACAAATGAGATTACAGAGAGGGAGTCACCAGGGAGGACTTCCCGCCGGTGGGAGGCACATGATTTTATTCTTCAACCAAGGAAGGCTGCAGACAAGCAAGATGGCAACAGAAGGGATGAGAATTCCACTGTGCCAAGGACAGATTTAGTAACACACACCTGTAAATCCCAGCCACTTTGGAGCCCAAGGAGGAGGATCACAAATTCAGAGCTGGCCTGAGCACTTTTAGCAATATCCTATCTCAAAACAAAAATAAGAAAGGCTAGCAATTAGCTCAGTGCTAGAGTTTGTGTAATTTACACACGGCCCTGGGCTCAAACTTCAGTACTTCAAATAATAATTCCCCAGTGCTAAGTGGGTACCTGAGAGTTGCTGCCTCCTTGTAAGGTAGATCATGTCACCACCCTGGCAAACGCCTACTCATCCTACTCTCCAACTCTACAGCCCTTCCTGGACACTGTTCATTCCTAAGGCCCACAGACACCTACCACAGGTCACTTTCCCTTCAGAGGGAGGCCGGCTTGGCTCCTGCTGCTGCTGGGGGGCAGGTGGACCCCCTCGCCTCCGCCTTCGGGCACCACCACTGGGGCGGCCACGACTCCGCCGCTGCCGCTTAGTCGGAGGGGAGTCTGAGGAGAGACAGATAGGGGAGACTGAGCACCATGATCATGGAGGAAGTGACAAGGTAAGTTCCAAGAGGAGCTCAAGGCCACTGTCCGTGCTGTGTGCCTTTGGGGGAGCCCCTCCGGTATGGCCCCATCTAGAAGATGGGACATCCCTTATAGTCCTCATCTGGAAGGGCACACCCCAGCATCCAGTCAACTCCTCACAGTCTAAAGAAGCCTTTAGCGGGGCGTGCTGGAGCACACCTGTCACCTCAGCGCTTGAGAGGCGGAGGCAAGAGGACTGCCACAGCTGAAGGCCAGCCTGGGACACAGAGACAATTTAAGGTTCATCTGAAGTACGCGGAGAGAGTTTGTCTCGAAATAAATAAATAAATAAGAATAAGAAAGCCCTCGCACACTCCTGTAAAGAGACAAGCAAGACAACAGCCCGTGGGGCACCATATGTATCATGGGCCCTGAACACCGTGCAAAGGTCGACGAGAAAAACAAGCATAGAACAGCTTGCAGGGTGCTACACTTTGCGCAGTAAGACATTTTTTATTCTTACGGGATAAAACACTGACAGCCTGGTGTCATGACACACGCCTGTAATCCCAGCACTCCAAAGGCTGACGCAGGAAGATTACTATGAGATCAAACCCAGCCTGGGCTACACAGTCTGCTTAGGGCCAGCCTGCCAGCCTGGAACTCATACCCTAAGACTGTGTCTCAGAAAAAAAAAAGAAAATAAAACAAACAAAAAACCCAACAACAACAAAATGATAAACACTGAAAGGATATGTCAAAAAAGAATAGAACTGCTTATGTAACTTAGTTTGGGGAGGAATGATACAAATAGTATTTCTTTCGTGTGTGTGTGTGTGTGTGTGTGTGTGTGAGACAGAGAGAGAGAGAGAGAGAGAGAGACAGCGCGCATGCGCACACCAGTGAGCGGCACACACCCCGGACATCTCTAACACCTTCTCTCATTCTTTAGTTATGCCTTTTGAGTCATGTAACTGTTTCACACACTCTAAACTTTAAAGGAAACTAAAAGAAACAAACTATATAACTAAACAGAAGCCAAAACATATGAGCCTAACTACATACATAATTGGTAACATGAATACTCAGAGAAAACAATTATTTCAAGTAACATGGAAAAAGCTAGTGACTGCAAATTCTCAGCGGAATATGACCAAAGAGCAAAAACCCAAAATAAACCTGCCTTTCATTCAGGAGACACCTTCAGCAGCAGTACTGACTTTGTAATTCTGACGCTATTTTATTATTGCTGTAAACTTTACTGGTATAAAGAGAAGCAAAAGGGCCGGGAGTTAGCTCAGTGGTTCCGGCGCCTGTCTTGCAAGCGCAAGGGCCCGGGTTCGATTCCCCGGTAACCACATACCATACTGGGCATGGCGACTCACGCCCAGCAGCAACCAGTACCACATACTACAGTGCCGGGCGTGGTGGCTCACGCCTGTAATCCCAGCACTCGGGAGGCAGAGGCAGGAGGATTGCTGTGATGTGAGTTTGAGGCTGAGCTCAGGGCCAGCCTGAACCACAAAGTGAAACCCTGTCTGAAAAAAAAAAAAAAAAATTAAAAAACAAACCCTCAATGTAATTCAGCCAAGATACAGTATAAAATAACTCCACTATGTTAACTTTGAATTTTAAAAAATATACTGATAACATCTTAAACAGCAGTCTCTAGCTGTGTGCAGGGATAGAGCCTAGAAACAAATCGACTGCTCAGCACCCAGACTGTATACAATGGGCTCTCAAAGAAACCAGGCTCCTTAGCAGCTGACTCTAAGGCTGGAGAAGAGAAATTTCAAGGTGTGCCCAGGACACCTGAGGCTCCGCAAAGCAAGGAGCAATCAAAAATATGAGGGAGACATGGCAAAAAGACAGAAACTTACTGTGCTGACTTCAACAGCCCCTGTACTAAAGACCCACAGACTAACCACTTTGAACTTTGGGAAAAATGACTGTCTGTAACAACATAAATAATGATTCTATAGTGATAATCAGAAACACATGAGAGAATGTTTCTTGAAAAGAACAGGAAAATCACTCTTTTTTACAAACACCAATGTCATCCCAAAGTATTATCCCATAGAATGTTTAATTAACCTTGACAGGAAAGAATGTTCCTCTATAGCCAGACATGGTTGTATACACCTGTAAACACTATGTCAGGAGAACTATAAGTTCAAGGCCAGCAGAACCACCTAGTAAATTCAAGACTAGCCTGCATTATGCAATTAAGACCCTCTCCCTAAAAACAAAGAAAAATCCTTTTACAAAGGACAGACATGGAAGCCATCACCTTAAAAAAGTGATTAGCTGAGCATGGTAGTATACACCTCTAATTCCAGCACTTGGGAGACTGGGCCAGGAGGACTGCTGCAAGCTCCAGGCCAGCCTGGAATATATAACCAGCTTGAAATACACAGTGAGACCCTGGGTCAATAAAACAAACAAACAAAAGAACTCAAAATACAAAAAAAAAGATTAAACTTCCCAGTCACAAAGGGACAACCAGACCTTGCATACTTCATGGTATACTCCAAAATGAAGAGCATGGCATTAATCAAGGGGTAACTCTGCCAAGAACGTGCAATCCCAATCTAACCAAGCCTCCAAATCTAACTCCTACTCCACAGGACATCCAGGGGACAAGTGGGTGTGGTGGCCCATGCCTGTAATTGCAACACTCCTGACGCTGCGGCAGGAGGATCACCATGAGCTCAATGCCAATCTGAGCTACACAGTGAATTCAACAACAGCCTGGACTACATAACAAGACTGTGTCTCAAAAAAAAATAGGAAAAGGGCCAGGAATTTAGTTCAGTGGTGCCACACCTCCCTCACAAGCTCAAAGTCCTGAATTCAATCCCCAGTACCAAAACAAATATATTGGGAACAGAGGGATAAATTAAATGACACAATCAGAAAAATTCAGACATATCCAGAAGCAATGGGAATATACTAAAAAACAATCCGCAAGGGTCAGGAATATAGCTCAGTGGTACACCACCTGCCTTGCAAGTGCTAAGCCAAGTCTGATTCCTGGTAACCCCCTTCCTCCTAAAAAAAACATCAGCATGGTCAGGTCAAAGAGTTAAAAGAAAAAAGGGCAGCTGCAGCTGTGGGTGGCTCAGTGGTACAGCACATGCTTATTAGCACGCGTCAGGCCCTCCATCACCTGCTCTACAAAGGTCTGTGGTTGGGGAGAAGTTTCAGTTCTATAGTCTGAGACTGAGGAGGGAGGGGGGAGGGACATAAAAAAGATTAAGATGTGTTATGTACATATACCATCTCCCTAAGATGAATATAGTCATTATGTACTGCAAATATGTACTCATAAAAAGAAACATTTTTTAAAAAATAAAATACATTTTAAAGTATGTAGAGATTAAAGAGATATAACTGCATGCATAACAAGTCAACCAAGATATATTCTGAAACTTTAGACTGTCTTACAAGATTTGACAATGAACCATCAGGGAATCAGAGAATACTGACTTTTTAAGGTACAATAATCTTGCAGTGGTATAGGAGAATATCATTATTCATAAACTATACTTGCTGCTGAGTTAGTCTGCTGTCTGTCATTTATTTATTTATTTATTTATTTATTTATTTTTTAGGTTTTTTGAGACAGGGTCTCGCCTTGTGGTTCAGGCTGGCCCTGAGCTCAGCCTCCAACTCACATCACAGCAATCCTCCTGCCTCTGCCTCCCGAGTGCTGGGATTACAGGCGTGAGCCACCACGCCCAGCACTGTGGTATGTGGTACTGGTTGCTGCTGGGCGTGAGTCTCCACACCCAGTATTGTTATGTGGTTACCGGGGAATCGAACCCGGCCCTTGCGCTTGCAAGACAGGCGCCGGAACCACTGAGCTAACTCCCCGGCCCTGTCTGTCATTTATTTTCAGAGAATTCAACAAAGATGTTTAAATTCTATGCATGTTTGAAATTTTGTAATTATAATAAGCTGGGGGAGGGGGAAGTGGCAGAATAAATTAATTGGGACACGGCAATTAAACCAATTAGAGGCATTCAACACAAATAAATCTCAGCAACAGGTCTAGCAAAGACAATCAGCTATAGACTGATACCTACAACATGACATCATTTAAATCAAGTAGAAAACAACACAAAACAATTCTGTGGGCTGCTTCAGGACACGTGCTCCCTCTTATAACAACAATACAATAGTAAACACAGACACACTGTGAAAATGAAGTGCAAAGACCTGTCAGGCCACTCCTCTGCTGGGCCAGGATGGGGAGGTTTTTCAGAATCGAGAAGAAAAAGAGGGACACGGCCACCATGCCCGCCCAGCGGACTCACCTGTATCCCACTGGTCCTGCTGAGAATCTGAAGAAGTGCTTGATTGCCGACGGCGCCGGCAGCTGCTGCCCTCTGTCCGTTTGGAGGAACTGGAGGTGCCATAGTTATAGCGCTCAGGAGACACTGGGACAAGAGAATGGAAAGAGACATTAACAGATTCCAGCCAATTCCAGGTCCAGTCTTCAACACACAATCCTGGAAGAATGCCTGGATCACAAGGTGCCTAAGTCCCTCAGAGGTCACCCTCAAACACTTCCTGCCCCGGGTGCTCAGTCAGTTCCCTCAACAAGAGAACACGCCCCACTCTAAGGCCACCCAAGCCACATCGACAGCATCTTCAACTATTAGTTATTCTGGTAACAGTCATGGTCAGGATCTCTGCAATGGTCCTTGCCCTTCATCAACAGCCCAGATTTAAGCAGGTCTCTGTAGGCTCCCTGGTCTTTTCTTCTAGAACTTGACTGTCAGGCATATTTTTTTCAAAGGCCATCAGCTCTTCTACAGGTGTCTGTCTGGTTATCCAAATCTCACAGGCTTACTCTGGTCCACTAAAACCTGTACTTCCCTCCTCTCCAACCCAGTCCCTCCACCTCTAATAGCCCAGCCAAGAGCCCAACAACCTTTGTACACGCACATCTTCCGGCAGTCTGGACCCTCCCAGCTCCCCACTTGTCACTGCTGTCCTTCCCTCCCCAGTCAAGGGCCTTAACTCTAGAGACAGGCCAGCTAGATTTGAGCGCTGGCTCCCACACTTTCTCACTGTATTACTTTAAGGGCTTCGGTAATGTCATCTTCTTGCCTATCTCTCCACCCTTGCTTGGGCACCTCTTCCCTCCTACCACACTGGCTTCTCATGACACCAAGTTCATGCCCACCTCAGGCTTGATCGCTTTTCACTCCGCATGGGTACTTCTCTGAGATCCGTGTGTGGCTGGCACTACCACCTCAGTTCAAATGTCATTGATTCAGGGGTCTTCACGGGCTACCTGATCTAAGGCAGCCTCCTTTCACTTTAAGGCGCTTCCTCTCCCTTCTATCCCTTTACCTTGTTTTAGTCTTTCTATAAACACAACTAAAAAGCAACTCATTTCTTTATTCGTCTTTATTGTCCAACGCACCAGCTAAATGTAAACTCCATTATCTTATATCCTCTACACCTAGGTCTTATATGTGGCAAACTGCCTAACTATTCTGAACTTGTTGTTCTCCTTGTACAGTGAGGACACTAACAGTCCTTCTCATGGGACTATTAGAAGGATCTAAGAGGACAGTTCATAAGAAGGACTTACAGCAGTGCCTTACAGCAAGCCTTCCCTAAAACAGTGGTCTTTATTATTACTGATGTGGCCAGATTCCACAAGCTCACTCCTTAAACCATACCTCCTTCCTCTTTTCTCACTAATACTGTATGAAGGGGGAAAGGAATGGGACACTATCAGGGCACCACCGGGGCCCTGTGGGATTGGACCTTTTCCCCACATGAAGTCTGGCACACTCCAATCAACCTTACCAGGCCGGCGCCGTTTGCGTGCCAGGTGCGGCAGCAGGTCGTGGCGGGCCAGCACCCGCAGGAGTTGGCCCAGCAGCCGAAGGTTGCTCTCGTCGCACTGCCCGCGGCGCTCCAGCTCCAGTAACAGCTCCAGGCCGCTGCGGGCGCGGGCCAGGCCGCCAGCTGCGCCGGGAGCCTCGTCCAGCAGGAAGGCCAGAAGCTCCAGCTCGCACTCGGTCAGCTGCCCGCCCACCACCTCGAACATACGGTGAAGCGACAGCATGCCATAGTAGTCCAAGCACTCATCCTCCTCCCAGCTCGGGGCCGGGGTCGACCCAGACAGCGCCATTCCCGGGGGAGGGATGCGGAACAAGCTCAGAACCAGGCCCTAGAACCCACACGGCGGGGAGGAGGCAGCGGTCAGCGAAGCGGCGGCCGGCACTCCACAAGGGCCGGTGCGTGTTCTCCCGTCTGGGCTAGGCAGGGCCTCCCCGCCACGGACCACGACCGCCTCGGTCTCCCTCTACCCAGAAAGGAGTGGTATGGCCCAAGGTCCCCTAGTAACAGGTCGAACGCGGAGCCCGCCGGTTCTCCGACCAGGCCAGCCGCCGAGCCCAGAGCCCCTCCCAGGTGGTACATTCCACACTAGCCCCGCGGACTAGCCAAGTGATCGGCCCAGACAGCGATCGCGGCCCACTCCTGAGCAGTCGGACTACTACACGGTGCCTCTGGGCAGCCGATGTCCGGACGCGGCCCTGGCCTCGGTCCACCAGTGTTTTCCACTCAGGCCCTCCGCTCCACCCGAGTGGTACCGTCCGAAAGTGACCCTGCGCCCCCATCAGCTGGGCCGAGCGGGGCAGTACTGTGCTCTACCCAGGTGCCACTGTCCGAACACCACCTTCGCCCCATAAAGGCCGGTCTCACCCTGTCCCCGCACCCGAGTAGTCTCGTCTGCCACCCTCAGGCCTGTTGGGATCCTCACCGGATTCTGGCGTCCGATGACTCCTGGACGACGGCTGCAGCCACTTGTTTTGGATCTTTCTGGCACCTTCTCTATTATTACGTCTGCGTCACCTCGCTCCTCCTCCTTCCCCCAACTCGCGCAGGTGCGACCGCCACGCCCCTTGGGCGCAGGCGCAGAACGAGACCTAAAGTCCCACCTCCGGACCCGCCTCCAACCGACGCTTCCTGGCTTGCGCCTTCTGCGCTTGCGCAATGTGAGAACCTCGCCCGTCCGGGGCTCACAGTACTTCTACTTCTCCCCGAAATGACTCAAGTCACCGGGTCCCACGTTGCCCCACATTACGACCTGTGGAAATACTCATCTCATGAACTACACTCCTGATCACGACCAAGACACCCACACTGCCTCAGCTTCCCGCCATGAAGGCTGTCTCGGCTCCCCTAGCGCGCAGGGCTTAGAATCACGACCGAGATCCATCTCCATTAGATGGTTTCCCCCACTCCTAAGGGCAACCAGGAATCTACATCTCAACTGCCCTGTCTCATGACCCAGTGTGGAAACAGCTTTATCAAAAAGAGCACACCCCCGCCCCACCCTACCCTCTATAACTTCCTTCTCCTGATAAAGACCAGCATCCGCCAATCTCATTTTCAGGACTGAACAGCCTCCTTCCAAATCATAAAAGATCTTTCCATCCAGATGTGCACGTCTCTGCCCTCCGCGACCAGGGAGCCACTCAAATGCGCTCTCCCTAAATTGCACCAACTTAAGCAGGTGTGTGGAGGCTGTGGCGTTGAGGCCGTGGTGTTTGTGCGTCTCCTGACTCAGGGCTTTGGGCGTGAGGGTCGCTGGTACACCTACTTAGGTGAGTAAATGTCAGGGCTAGCAGATACCTGACAAATCTCCTTGCCAACCGGTTCCCAACCCTGAAATTAAATCCCTCTCGGACCCTTTCTGACACTGCCTCTGTCCAGTCTGCTTAGGCTGTAACGGTGGCTCAGAAGAATCTCTTCCTTTTTCAGGTCCTCAGTTTCCCAACTTGTGAAACAAATAAATGGCAATGATTCCCGATAGAAGCATAGTTCTGAACTAAATATACAGTGGGCGCTTTATAAGTGACTATTATTAAACGAAGAGAGGAAAGGAATAGCGATTTTACAAATTTGGAAGGACAGTGTCCATGTTAAATGTACCCATGGTGTATGTATGAGGCCCCTGCTGAGCACTTGTCCAGTGTGGCATCATCCAATTCCTTCAGCAGCCCTTGAGGTGGGATATGAGTCAAAGCCCACTGTACAGATGTGCAAAACTGAGCCCTGCGGCGAGGAAGTACTTCAAATCTGGCTAGCTCCAAAGCTGTGTTCTCAGATTGTCTCTCCAACTATAAAATGACACCTGTCAAGACCTCTCCCCGCCTAGCTTCCTCTTTGTGGCCTTGCTCTCTTGTTCACTTCTCTCCGCTGAACTTTCAAACTCTCAGCAGGAAAGGAGCGGCCACGAAGAACTGCGCAGACGCTTGTCTACGCCGGGACCCCGCCCACAGGGCACAGATGTGTGCGTGGAGAAACTCGCTGAGCCTCGCCTGAGAGTCAACACGCAGGCGCAAGGGCGCGTGCCCTGCGCTGCCGGTTCTGATTGGTTGTCACGGGTAAGGGCGCCGCCCAATGGGAGGTGTGGATAGTGAGGGGTCCCACACGCCTGGAGTCGAGGGTCTGTGTCAAGAGCGGCAGGACCTATTAAGGCAAGAGAAATAGGTGAGGGCGCCGCGGGGCGGGCGGGAAACAGAGCGCTGGGCTAGGGAGAGGGTGGCGGGAGAGTGAAGAGGACCCTAGGGATTGAGAACCTCCGGGCCCGTGCTTGGGCGGGAGATGTGTGTAGGAGAGGGCTCCTTCCTGGGTGCCCCGGGGGCGTTGATTGCCCTCCTGCAGTGTGTAGTCCCTTAAGCTTGATCCCTCCAACCACAGCAGGTACTTTTTGGGCTGCCCAGGAGATGAGTTTGGCAGAAAGAGTTGTGTAGCAGGAAAGTTGAACTTTCAGGCCCTGGTGGGTTCTTTCCTGGTAGGATTTAAGGATTGACTATATGAAAAGTTCCCTTTCCTCCCCCTAGTAACAGTTCTCAGTCCAAGACTGGATAAGAGGAGTGTAGACAAGCAAAGCGAAGTTTCTTCGCCACCTGAATGAGAGAGAGGGAGAACAAGAGATATTTGGGTGTTTACTTTGTACAAGTCTTGTCGCGTGCTCTGGGCCTAACCTAGGAGAGTTCTCTGTTCTGAGTAGGACTGCAAAACAAGGAACATTGGAACTCTTTGCTCCCTCTTGTCTGTTTATGGGAAGATCCTCCGTGCAATAGCTGTTGTGGACAGGATCTTAGAACTCAAAAATTAATGAAGGATTTGGGAATAGGTTGATAAGAAAACTATAGCTCTTGGGCATTTGTTCAGGAAGTACCTATTGGGCAACACCTGAAGACGGGGTCAGTACTATGTATTGTGGGAATTCATGGTGAAATGGGAGAGCTGCCATGGTAGAAGTGAACCGTGCAGAGGGATGGTTAAACTCCCAAGGCCTCACTCCCCTGGAGACTCACATCCACTTACTAAATACCTACTGTTATGTTGGACATTGTTTTTGGCCCTAGAAATACCTCAGTAATAAATAGGCTAACACCCCTACCCTCAAGGAGCTTAATATGACCAGATTCTATATGCAGAGCTGTAAGCTAAACTCCATCTACCCTCTGACACTAAAAGATGAGGTAAAAAGATAAAGAAGGCTAGGATTTCAAAAGGCCCTGGATTCAATCCCAAGTCCCACATGAAAAAAGAAAGAAAAATTTCTAGAGGAAAAAAAAAAATTTGCTTGGGCCTCCCTTTTGTGATGGGGAACTGGGTTGCATTGAAGCCATGCAAAAATAGTACACAGTACACTTGGGGGCAAATTTGAACGTTAAAATACCTGTCCCTGGTCTGTGGTTTTGTTGGTAACTGGGGTGCCCACAGTGAGTAAGACCCACCCTGCCTGCAAGCGCTCAGTCCTGTAAAGAGCTCAGAGGAACACTCCAGACTTGTATGAGTTATGATAGAGAAAGCACAGGATATTTTAGGGACCCCAAGGAGGCAGGAGTGCCCGCTGCCCTGAGGATGTGAAGATGTTGCCAGAGATTTCACAAAGGTGATGTGGGGTAGCAGTTTCCCAAATAAGAAGAGTTTTCTTAGCAGAGAAAATAGCAGCTTCAAAGACTTAAGTTCAGAACAACTTGCCCAGCTAATTTAGAGCAGGCCTTTATCAAGTATCAGTGACATTATGGTCAGTACTTGGCTTAGCTCCATTTTACAAGGTGAGAAAACCCTCATAGAGTGGATGTTAGCAGTGGAGCTCAGAATCAAGCTAAGCTAAGTCTGGTTCCAGGGCCTGTGCTCTTAAATATTTTGTCATATCTCTGTGTGCTTATGTAAAGGAAGGAAGATGATGCAAAAAGAGGAAACTGCAGACAAAGGCTAGGAGGCTGGAAAAGACATGGCATATTCTCAGCAAGAGTGTGACTGAGCCCCTGGGAGAGGGCAGTGGCCCAGGCCAGACTGAGGAGTGTTGTTCTCTCTTCTGCAGATGCCTGGTGGTGGGCGGCAATAGATTTCAGAGGCACAAGATCATTGAAGACTGACATATAAACATTGGATTAAGATGTATTGATTGATAGAGGCTGGTGAGTAATGGGATGGACAAGGGGACTGCCGAGACATCCCTTCTCTCCTCAGTTCCTGGCATGTCACTCGCTCCTGCCCCTCCTTCTCCAGGCACTGCCTTTTCTACAATGGCAGAGGTTGTGAATGAGGTGGCTGAGATGCCAACACAATCACCAGGGGCAGCAGAGATGCCAGCATCTGTGTCATCCATATTGGGGGAGATGGCAGAGATGGCAACAGAAGTGACAGAAATGACACCTGGGGAGGCCCTTGCCTCGTCCCTCTTCCTGCAGCACCACCAGTTCATGTGTTCTGAGTGTGGCAGCCTCTATAACACTCTGGAGGAAGTCCTCTCACACCAGGAGCAGCATGTGCCCACTGTGTCAGAGGAGGAGGCACTTACCACACAGGAGGCTGGCCTGGAGCCAGAGCTAGTGCCAGACACCGAGGAAGGACCTTTCCAGTGTGGTGAATGCAGCCAGCTCATCCTCTCCCCCAGTGAGCTCCTGGCCCACCAGGATGCTCACCTCCGGGAGTGTGCAAGCCAGATCCAGTACCAGTGTGGGGACTGTGAGGAGCTCTTCCCCTCACCTGAGCTGTGGGTGGCCCATCGCAAGGCTCAGCATCTTTCTGCTACAGTGGCCCCGTCATCAGCACTGCCTCCTTTGCCTCCTCCAACACCACCTCCTCCACCACCTGAAGTCAAGATGGAGCCCTATGAGTGTCCCGAATGTTCCACCCTCTGTGCCACCCCAGAGGAATTCTTGGAGCATCAGGGCACTCATTTTGATTCCCTGGAGAAAGAAGAACATAATGGGTTAGAGGAGAAAGAGGAAGACGAGGAAAATGAAGAGGAGGATGATGAAGAATCAGAATATGAGGAGGAGGAAGCTGTAGACTTTGCTGATACCTTAGGAAGTGACAAGTCCACAGCTGGTAGAACACAGGGCCATGGGGATTGTCCCCAGTACTGCACTTCTGTAGGAGCACGCCGAAGACACCGAAGAGCGTCTCAAGGATCAGTCTCAGGTGCCCATCCCTTCCACTGCACCCAGTGCCAGCGCAGCTTCAGCTCAGCAAACCGGCTGCTGGCTCATGGGCGGGCCCATGTGGGCGGCACATATGAGTGTACAGCCTGCTCCAAGGTCTTCAAAAAGGCGGCCTCTCTTGAGCAGCACCTGCGGCTGCACCGTGGAGAAGCTCGTTACCTCTGCGTGGACTGTGGACGGGGCTTTGGCACAGAACTCACATTGGTGGCCCACCGCCGGGCTCACACTGCCAACCCATTGCACCGCTGTCGCTGTGGCAAGACATTCAGCAATATGACCAAGTTTCTGTACCACCGGCGCACTCATGCTGGGAAAAGTGGGGCCCCAGCTACAGCAGCAACAGCCTCTCCGGCTCCAACAGAGCCCCCAGCCCCAAACCCACCCCCAGTGCCACCTGCCCAGCTGCCCTGCCCACAGTGCCCCAAGTCTTTTGCCTCAGCCTCTCGGCTGTCCCGACACCGGCGTGCAGTACATGGGCCCCCTGAACGTCGGCACCGCTGTGGCGTTTGTGGCAAGGGTTTCAAGAAACTGGTCCACGTGCGTAACCACTTGCGGACACACACAGGTGAGAGACCCTTCCAGTGCCATTCTTGCGGCAAAACATTTGCTTCTTTGGCCAACCTCAGCCGCCACCAGCTGACCCACACGGGTGTGCGTCCCTATCAGTGTCTGGACTGTGGCAAGCGCTTTACACAGAGCTCTAACCTGCAGCAGCATCGGCGGCTGCACCTACGGCCTGTCGCCTTTGCGCGTGCACCCAGGCTCCCCATCACTGGTCTCTACAACAAGAGCCCCTACTACTGCGGGACCTGCGGCCGCTGGTTCCGCGCCATGGCTGGCCTACGGCTACATCAGCGGGTCCATGCCCGGGCCAGATCTCTGACACTGCAGCCTCCCAGATCACCACCTCCAGCCCCAGCCCCAGCCCCTGAGCCTCAGCAGACTATCATGTGCACAGAGCTCGGGGAGACCATCGCCATCATCGAGACATCCCAGCCACTGGCACTTGAGGACACACTGCAACTGTGCCAGGCTGCACTGGGGGCCAGTGAAGCAAGCGGACTGTTGCAGTTAGACACAGCCTTTGTGTGACACAGCTGAAGAGCAGCAATAAAAAGGTTTGGTCACAAAAAGTGTGGGCACCTCAGGGAAAAGAGGACCACCTCTCTGACAAGCCTGGCACTCATCATGAGACTGTTGTATGGGTAAGCCTCACCAGGTTACCCATGTCACCTTCCTCCTCCTGAGGGGAAACTGAAACTTTAAGATGCCATGTAATCTGTCCCAGGTCACCCTGCTATGTTGCAAACTGGGGTTTGCCAAGGCTCTTTCCATCACCCTTGTGCCCACCAAATATAGGTAAACTTCACTGAGCACTGACCATGTTCCAGGGCTGTGCGGGGATTCTCAAACACCCCTCAAGAGTTTTGCTTCTCCCCCAGCCCTAGTCTTCACTGGATTTTGGGCGGCCAGGGCTGGAGAAAGGCTCTTTCCTGGGCGTCATTCATCTTACTTTTGACAATGTGGAAGGGAATCTGTAGGTCCCCTGGTACTAAGCATAGACCAAGTGATGCTGAAGACCCAGGTAGGAGTCAGACACAGGCTCTGCCCTCAGCAAGGAGGACCACACACAAGCACAGACGCGTCTGTTCTCCACGTGGCTCCTTAGTTCGTTCAGCCCGTGTCTAAAGGCCTCCAATGTGCTATGCAATGCAGGAGGCCAGAGGTGAGTCAGGCCCAAGGATTTCCTGGGTTCTGATGGGAATGTGCTGGGACACTGGGATCCCAAGTAGGG
>PVIR01001919.1:26251-61153 GCA_004026965.1 Petromus typicus
GAGTGCTGGGATTACAGGCGTGAGCCACCACGCCCGGCACTGTGGTATGTGGTATTGGTTGCTGCTGGGGGTGGGTCTCCACACCCAGTATTGTTATGTGGTTACCGGGGAATCGAACCCGGGCCCTTGCGCTTGCAAGACAGGCGCTGGAACCACTGAGCTAACTCCCCGGCCCCTATAACCACTACTGTTCTAAGTGACTGAGCCCTCAAATCCATGCAGAAAATTGGTCAGAGGATTCGCTCTAATTGAAAGAAAAGTAAACCAGAGTCAGACAGTTGGGATTTACAGGGCTTTAAAAGACTAAAGGTCTTGGAAGCAGGAAGGGATGCCCAGTTTTTTTCAAGGGCTGCCTAGGTGTAACAGTCCTTCCTTCCCTAAGTAAGTGTGGGTCAGTGGAGCCGGCTCCCCCAGACTTCTGTACACTAGGTGCTCAGCAGATGAAGCTAAATGATGCTAGGCCTGACAGTCATCCAGGTGGGAAGTCTAAACCTTGAGTTGGGCTGAGCAGTTCAAGACAGTGTTGCAGAGGTGAGGTCATCTTCTAACAGGGTTGTCAGATCTCGCTGGGATCAGAGTGTTGGTAGCAGACTAGCAGTGGTCTGGGAGGGAGAAGAGACAGAGTTGGGCAGGGGCTATGGGGTTAGGAGTAGGTGAAGGACATCCTCTGAATACATAGTCAAACCCTGGAAAGGGGTCCCCAAGCACCAAGGCCTGCCCCTTGCCCAGCTAGCCTTCTTATCAATGCAAAGAGAGGGAGAGAGTCTGTTCTGGGCAGTGTATGTGTCCCTTGGTACTGAAAAGCCCAGAGCCCACAAGAACAGTCCTGGCACTCCTGGGACATAACCCAAGTGGCATGTAGCAGAGGACATGTGGTTGCTCTTCCCCGGGCTCCCTTTCCCTCTTCGGCAGCCTCCCGCCCATCCTCATTGCTTGGCACCATGTGGAGGAGGTACCTCTTTCCTTCCTCCTATACCTCCTACCATCTAGTCCTAGCATATTTTAAAAATGAGGGGGAAAGCCAGACTGCCCCAGCTTTCCCAGAGTTGTCAATTCCCAACATCCCTGAGATGCAAAGCAAATAGGTACCTTGCTTAACACTGAATCGGAGCCCTGAGAATCTGCTAGGCTTTTGGCCCTGTGTATAGGCAGAGTAAATTTTAAGTTTCCACCTGAGTGACTGCTTATCCTCCAGTGTCTCCCTGGTCCTACAAGCAGCCAGCTGCCTGGACTGAGACATACAGCCCTTTAAGTCTTGACTCTGCAACCTAAGTTCTGTGGCCTGGACCCCTTCCAGGGATCTCCAGATCTCTCATTGGTCCCTGGAGATGCTAATCTCCCCCTCCCTAAGCAGAAGCAGATGATCTGTGCTGGGCCAGAGGACAGGACTCTGCAGTGGAAAAGCTCATCATTCTGTGTGCAGACGGGAGTGCTAAGACGCAAAATGTCTAGGCATCTGAATCTGGGCCAAAACTCAGGCTTTCCAATGTTTTCCTGCCTGATGCAGCTCATTCCTAACCCTAAATACCCCTCCAGTATCCCCACCTTGGTGCAAACAGGCAGCCAGACAGGAAGCAGGTTTTCATGCCAATAATTTATTGAATGGAGGTCTGTACACAGGCAAACCTTACTGTGGAACCTTAAGACATCAGGAGTTTTCCCCATTCCCCCAGGCCCTCAGGGTCGGGAGAAGAGTGAGGAGGCCTTGGGAGCAGAGGACAGAAGTGGAGATACAGCTGTAGGAGTGGGCAGGGCCAGGATGGATGGTGCGAATCAACGTTTTCTTTAAGAAAAAAATTATAACAATCTATTTACACCTGGGGACCAGGGAAGGGAAAAGATGGAGTGGGCTGATTCTATTTACAAGGGTCATAGGAGGGGCGGGGGAGTTTGGAGGAAGTGGAGGCTAGGGGGAGTGAGGGGCAAAAAGGGTAGGAGTTCCTCATGCCCCCAACCCCATCCTTCCTTCCATATCTTCCCTCCCCACAACCAGTTAAAATCCTCTTAAAAAGCCCATCAAAGAAGTGAGGCTGGTAACGGAGGGACCAGAGGTGGGTAGGGACTCATTTACCTCTGCCCTCTAGTCTAGGGGCCCAGCCAGGATAGGAGTTTGATGGGCTGGGCCTCCCCCTTCCCAACCCCACTTAGGGCTCCCAGATAGACATGGAAGGGTAGCTGGGGCCCTCAGGAAGAGTTAGAGAGGGTAGGTGTGGCATCAGGTGCTTGCCAGTCTGAGCCGGTCTGATTCTCAGTTAAAGCTGAAGGGGAGGAAAGCAGTCAACAGTTAGCCTTTGCCTCTCAGATCCCACTGTACCCTCTCTAGTAGAGTGGTGAGACACTACATTAAACATTAAAAGCTGCCATTTTAGGTTCAGGGTTGCAAACTCAAATGCCAAAAAGGTCAGCTTGACAACTGAGTGCCTCACACCAGGGAACCAGGTTCCACATAAGAGGCAGCCCACTGCCAACTGCAGTCAGGAAGAAAGGCAGGCCCATGGCTGCCGGAATCTGGCTTTCTTCACCAAAGAAAAGGAAATCTGGGTTTTAAAATATGGTCAGCAAGTTCAACTTTTTGTTTGTTCACAGGAAACATTTCTTTGGTTTCCAATTACTGTTTAAAGGCAAATATAAGCAACAGTGTCCTACAAAGGAGTTCATTGACATGCTGTGAAGTGTATTTTGGTTCAGAAGTGCTGCTTTAACTCTCAGCAGGTGGCCCTGGGACTTACCTTGTGAGGAGGAAGTGAGTGGAGTACCGCCCGCGGGGGACCTCAAGTGAGGAGGGATGAGAATGGCATTCAGAGACGGTTGGATGGAGAGTTCTAGAGAGGGGAATTGACACGCCCAGTCAAGGAGGAGCCAGGGCATCTGGACACCCAGCGAGGGTTATCATGTGGCACCAGGTCCCCGCTATTGGCAAGGCCAGTATATCACACTCAAAGCCATAGAATTATTTTTTGTTTGTTTTTTGAGACGGTCTCATTTTGTAGTTCAGGCTGGCTCTGAACTCACTATGTAGCCTAGGTGAACCTTGAACTCACAGCAATCCTCCTGCCTCTGTTTCCTGAATGTTGGGATTACAGGCATGAGCCGTCACACCAGGCATTATAGTATATGGTATGGGGGATTGGGGTGGGGGTGGACACAAACTCAGGACCTCGCGCTTGCCAGGTAGACGCCGGAAACACAGCTATACTCCAGGCCCAGCCACAGAATTCTTTTAAGCATAAAACTGGGAAGCACCTAGGCATAAGACACTAAAGCATTGTCAAGAAAGCTAAGGCTCTCTGGAATCTGGGCAACAGTTTTGTACCTGTTTTGTACCCTGTTTTGTACCCTGCTTGGCTCCCCAATTCTATCACTCTCACCACCAGGACTGAAGTTGAAGAGGGGGGGAAGTGGGCGGTTGTTGGGGAGCTGGGTTCCAAGACTTCGAAGTTCATCAAAGAAGCTGTGGGCACAGGCCTCTAGTGGAGAAAGTCTGGAGGACGGAGTGTACTCTAGCAGGCTTGAACAGAGAGCAATGGCCTCAGGTGGCGTCCGAGATTTGAACACCTGGGGGAAGAGGAGTATAGGGTCATGAGGGTAAAACATGTCCTCGGTCTCAGGACCCTATGACTCACTGCCCATGGCAAATACAACTGCCTGTCTCACAAACCCACCTCCCAAATAAGGTAACAGAGGCACAACCACTGAGAAGAAGTCAATTTGTATCTGGCAGGCAGTCCGCCCAGGTCCTGTGATTGTATGAACCTTGCTAGGAGCTTCAGTTTCCCTGCTACAGAAATGGAATCTTGATTACCTGTGGGTTCTCAATTTTTTAAGATTCCATAAACTTCTAAATGAGAGTTACTGATTTGTTCCCTGATTAAATCAATCAATTAATCTATACCTAATTTTTCTCAGGCAGGGTCTTGCTATGTAGTTCAGGGAAGCCATGAATTTGCTATGCAGCCCAGGCTGCCTTGAACTCATGACAGTCCTCCTGCTTCTGCCTCCCAAATGCTGAGATTACAGGCCTACACCACCACACCTAGCTCTCTGGTTAATTTTAAACCTTCCCAAGCCATGATTCTGAAGTCAATTACCAGCTCTGTTGGCCTTCAGGAGACCCACCCTTTATCCCTATCCTACCTTTGTCCAGGGGTGAGCTTTAATCTGGGGGAACTTGAACTCTGTGTAGTTGGGGTTCATCTCTCGGATTTGTTCCCGGGTTGGTGTTCCCAGTACCTGTGCATTGAGGGAGGGGTCTGAGACAAGATCCGTACCCCTTAGCCCTGCCCCATGCCCGCTCTGACCCCATTCTCACCTTAATGATCTCTACCAGCTGGTCCACCCCACTGTCCCCAGGGAAGATGGGCTGGCCAAGGAGGAGCTCAGCCAGGACACAGCCAGCTGACCACACATCTGAAGGGCAATGGGGGAGGTTCAGGGCTAGGCAGCAGATCCCCAAGCCCATCCTTTTGCAAACACTTCTATTATTTCTCAGGGCCATCCTTAGGTGTCAGGAGCCCCATTTTCTCAAGCCAGGAAGCCTTTGGCTGAAGGTCAGACATAGCACACTCAAGCTGGACCTTGAACCTCCAGGTCTGCCCAAGTTAGCAACACTCTCCAGACTACATGTCCTGCCAGCCCTCACTGCCTGTGCTCAGTGACCCCAACAAGCCCTCTCTCTGCCCCTATTCTCAGAGGACAAACTAGGTCCAAAATTGCCAACCGGCACCTGTGCCCTGTGGCCCACAGGAAGACAAAACTCTAAATGCTAGAATCCCTTTGTCACCTTCCAGCCTCACTCTTGCCCATGGGAAGAGCTGTAGCCTAGCTTTCGCCCTGCTCTAGGCTGTGCCCTACCCATACTGCACAAGTTTATACCTAGGGACCACACAGTCCCTTCCCACACCCTTTCATATTCATTCCTTTATTTCAGCCTTGCCTCGTGCCTGGAAGGTGCTACTGGCATCCTCAACAGAAGGACACAGAGGCCCTAGGAATAAGTGTTCTTTCATGGTAGTAGAGCTGTGCCTGCTGGTTCCCCAAGGTCATTGTCAGCTGAGCACAGAAAGCTGACTGCGAGGTTCTAGAGCTAGCATGGACTCTGAGTCAAGTGAGCTTTCAGATCCCACCCTTTCCTCCTTTCAGCAGTGCAACTACAGGGAGGGGGCTTCCAGACTTTCAGCCTTAGGTCACTATCTAAAACAACCATGCAACAGCATCAGCCTGCTAAGCTCACGAAGACTTGGTAAAAGAGTACATTAAGCTTTTATCACCAAGCCTGATACACAGCGCACAAAAAGAACTCAAAACCTGCCAAGATGTCACTCCTAGCACCAACCTCCCATGACTGACCGATGGACGAGGTATAATCAGTGGCTCCAAAGATGAGCTCTGGGGCTCGGTAGTAGCGAGAACAGATGTAGGAAACATTGGGCTCCCCCCGAACCAACTGCTTTGCACTGTGGGAAGAAAAGGGCAAGGGTTAACAGCCAAAAATTAAGGTCCCCCTTACCCTTTCAGCCACCCAGCAAACACAGGTTAGTCCCACCTGCCAAAATCGCAGAGCTTGAGAACAGCAGTGTCAGGGTCCACCAGTAGGTTCTGGGGTTTGATGTCACGGTGACACACACCTTGGGAGTGGATGTAGGCCAAGCTCCGGAAAAGCTGGTACATGTACACCTGGGGCAGGCAGGGGACTCCAGCTCAGCTCTCCCCATATAGCACACCATTGCCGGCCCACTGTGTTGGCCTGCAGAACCCTTCCAGGCCACAATCGGATTCTCAAACTTCAGTGCATACCACAAGTACGTGAGGACTTGTTAAAACAGACTAATGGGCCCCCAATCTCATGAGCTTTTTCTGGGGTTTTGTTTTTCTATGATGCTGGAGGGTGAACTCAGATCCTTTACATCTAGGATAACCCCAGCCCTTTGTTTATTTTTTATTTTGAGACAGGGTCTTGCTAAGTCACTAAATGGCTTGTGCTGGGCTAGAACTGTCAACCCTCCTGCCTGTTAGACTACCACACCCGCCTAACAGTTTCTCTGACTTCGAATGGGGGATCTGAAATAAGCCCTCAGCACTGATGTTAGACCCCAGACCAAATTTTGGCAACTATTGCTCCAATCATACCCCTTGGCAAACGCCTGCTGAGTAACACAGATACAGTGGAAAGCCTTGTCATAAAGTAGGCTGCAGAATCAGGCACTTGGCTTCCCCCTCAGCAAAAACCATTGGTTCTTGGAGAGCTCAGCCTCCTTCACCCCATAGTCAAAACCACCCACACACCAGCTCCCCCTCCACTTCAATTTTGGTGCCTTTCTCATCCTAACTAGAACCCAAGTACCAAAAGACCAGAGATCTTTTGAATTTTGATCACTTCTACTTCCTTGGGGCCAAAACCAATGTCTGGTATGTATTAAGTGCTCAATTATTCTCCACCATATACAGAGGGTTCTTCCTTTGTCCCTGCTCCCTTCTGCCAGTGCCACTACTTCTCCATGAACCGAGTCTCCTCCCAAAAGCCTTCTTTCTTCTCATCTCCAAACCTCGCTGAACCAGGGTGTCCTTTTCTCAGAATTCCCTATACTCCCTTTAGTGCAGCAGCACCTAGTTTCATGTTTCCTGGACAGTGCCTGTCAGCCTCACCAAACAAGCTCTTTAAGAGCAAGATAGGGAGCCGGGATTTAGCTCAGTGGTTCCAGTGTCTGCCTGGCAGGCGCAAGGTCTCGAGTTTGATCCTCAACACCACACACCACAGTGCCAGGTGTGGTGGCTCACACCCGTAATCCCAGCACTCAGGAGGCAGATGCAGGAGGATTGCTGAGAGTCCAAGGCTCACCTGGGCTACATAGTAAGTTCAGGGCCAGCCTGAACTACAAAGCGAGACCCTGTCTCAAAAAAAAAAAAAAAAGCAAGACAGGGTCTTAGTAAGCTGTGTTCCTGGAATTGCTCAGCACTGAGCCCAGTGCACAGGCAGCTACAACACAACTTCTCCCAACCAGAGAATTTCCCTTCTAGGTCCAGCAGTATCCACCCCTGTCAGCTCACTCAGGAATGGAGTGCTTAAAGCTACCAGGAGGAGTAGCTGAGCCCCAATCAATCAATCTCAAGCAAACAAACCCTCCACTCCTGCTTCCCAATGCAGCACCTGTTCTAGCCTCTGTTCTGAACCTACATCAGGCCTGGACTTCACTCGTTTATTGCTTCATCATTCAGATACTTCCTGAAGATCTGTAACTCCCAGGACACAGTGCAAGGCATGGGGAAGGATCCTACAGGTGATGCAGGAAGATGCATGCCAGCCTGGCTGTGTGAGATGGTCACTAGTTTTCCTGCAAACCTAAATCCTTCCCACTAACCCTCAGCCAGGTTTGACTCTGACCTAAGCATCTCCCCTCTCACCCATGGTATCCTTCAGCCCAACACCACTAGCAGTGGATGCCCAGTGTGGATCTGTGCAGGTACCCTGTTCAGCTGCCCAGTCCAGCTGCCCACCTTCCTGATTCAGTCAGCCCTTCCCCTGGCCCTTCCCTGCTTTGACAAACTCCATCTGAGGGCCTTCAGAGCAAAGGCACAAAACATGGGCCCCAAGAAACCAAGAACTTGAAAGAGAGCTGGGGATTTAGCTCAGTGGTTCTAGCATCTGCCTTGCAAGTACAAGGTCCCAAGTTCATCCCTAGTAATCACATACAACAGTGCCAGGCGTGGTGACTCACACCCAGCAGCAATCAGTACCACATACCACAGTGCCAGGCTTGGTGGCTCACGCCTGTAATCCCAGCACTCGAGACGCACAGGCAGGAGTACTACTGTGAGTTGGAGGCTGGCCTGAGCTACATAGTGAGTTCAGGGCCAGCCTGAACTACAAAGCAAGACCCTGTCTCAAAAACAAAACAAAACAGAAGAACTTGAAAGAGGAGGAAGCCTAGAGAAGAAATAAGGCTCTGGAGCAGCCCGCCTGCCTACCTTGACATAGATGATAGGGATGATCAGTTTGGCCTTGGTGAAATGGCGGGCCACCCGGTACACTGTCTCGGGGACATATTCCAGCACCAGATTTAGGTAAAGCTCATCTTTCTAGAGACAGAAAAGGACAGTTGTGAGGTACTGGGAGCAAGAGGAACGGGAAGGTGTGTACAAGGAACAGCAAGGGAAAGACTGGACCTCATGAGAAAAGCAGGCAGAATGAATGGTCAAAATGAAGCCATACCCTCACCCCAGGTACCCCAGTATCTCACCTTCTCCCCACTGGAGTAGAAAAAGTATCGCAGTCTCACAATATTGCAGTGGTCTAGCTTACGCATAATCTGCAGTTCTCGGTTCTTGGGGACAGAGGAAGAAAATCTCAATACAACCATCCCTCTCACTGCCTCCACTCCCTAGTGCACTCATCTCAGTCCCATTCCCACTCCTGCCAACAGAAAGGCATCATAGTACCCAGGCCCTTCAGGGCACCCGGAATTCCTTACCCTAAACTTCCCTTCACACCCAGCTAGAGGTCTGTGGGCTAATTCCAAAATGCAGATGTGTTCCTCTCAGCCCACTTTTTAAGTTTATCAACTTACTGCTGATATTTAAGACCCAATTACTTCACTTATAAAGCTAGTTCTCAGCTTCTCATGAGAAGTCAGATGAAGCAGCCAGGTAAGGTTTGCCACCAAATGTGGTACAAGTAACCACAGCCCAGCACTGCCCATCCAGTTCATCCTGGTCCCACCACTCACTACTGCTCTCCTGAGAGGCATTTGGACTCTAGCATGGATCTTGAGCCCTAGACTCCAAGCTTTCGATTCTTATTTTTGGACCTATGCTTCATTCTCTTCCCAGAAGGTCCAGTCTGAGCATTCTTCCCCACTGTCTGTTCCCTGCTTGGACCTCCGAGCTCCCTGCCCCCAGATCCCTCTCACTTCTGAAATTCAGTCCCAACCAACTTCTGGCTGACACTCTAGAGCCCATTCTGCCTCACAGGCCTTATGTCCAGACCCAGGCCTTGAGCAAACCTCACTTCACCCACATGCAGGGTAGCCTACATTCCAAATGCCAGTCCTCCAGATATGAGTTATCCTTCTATTATCACCTTCTCCATCTCTGTCCAGTTCCTTGGCCCTCTGTGAGCTCACAGGTCACTGCTGCCCAACTGAAAGAGGGCAGGTGCCCTCCTCAGAAGGGACAGGCCCCACATTAACAGGAGCAGTTTATAAACCCAGCATGGGCTGAATTCTGTCTTGCAGTGGCCAAATACCTAGGACTACTTTCACCACCACCAACATCAGCCATGCCATCTCCTTTCTCTGGGAAGAAATAAGTCATTAAGGTGGAGGGCTTGGGAATAAATAGGCTAAATTCTAGTCTCTTGACTAGGGCGTGCTATATGCAAATTTCATTTCTGCTTACTAAACATGGGAATAATAACAGCACCAACCTTCAGATTCATTAAATAAGAATTCCCCTATCAAATACTTACATTAAGCAAATGCCCAATAAATAACAACTGTCAGCTCTCGTGGAAGCAGCTTTTCCCATCTTCATTCAATTCATTTCTTTCCTTTCCCTTCTCTGGCCCATGCTCAGGTCCCATCTGAAACCCCAGCTGCCCATTCTCTTGCCGGTAGCTCTCACCAGCCATGCCTAGTTCCCCAAACTGCTCATTCCATTTTCCCCAAGCTACCTTGAACCTCTTGTCCTGAAGAACCTTCTTGATAGCCACCAGCTCCCTGGTCTCTGCCAGTCGTGCCTGGTACACAACCCCAAATGAGCCATTGCCAATCACTTTGATGTCTGTGTAAGCCACTTCTTGAGAGCGTTCTGGGCCTTGGCCTAGGGTAGCTACCACTGTTGTCACCTTCCCGCTGTCACCTGAGGAATAAAGGGGACATAAAATCCACTGACATTTCCTCTCCAGCCACCACTCTATCTCAGGTCTATGGGAAGGAAATCTCTGCAAAAACCCTGTTGGGACTTCTTTGTCTCTTCCCACTCTCTGAGAAAACCTGTAGCGCCCTTTCCCCGCTTTCCTTTAGGAGTCCTAAATTCTGCCTCTTCCTATACAGGAAGGCAATGACATCTGAACCTCTTTGCTATACAACAGTTGACAACCCCCAATTTCCACTTCTAGGAAGAATCGAATCGCTGGTCCCTGATACTGGAGACAGCATCAACCCTAGGTGTTGAATCCATCTATAGTGGGTTCACTTCCGTCTGGCTCCTCCTGTTGGAAAAGCGTGACCTGACATCTTCCACTTAAGTAACAGTAACCCTGAGGGAACCCTACTTTAGAAAAGCAACGATAATTTTGACAACCTGGCAACAATGCCTTCTAAATCTCTAGAAGAACTGGTAACTTCACCACTGGCTCCAGGTGACAAAAATGAGTATGATCTCCTGGTATGAGACTAGTGCCCTGACCCTCATTTTTGGGGGGAAGAGTTCTCCCTGCCCAAATCCGTTAGATCAGGCACTGACCAGACCTCTTTAAATGTGTGGTCTAAAGCAGCACCAGATGTGAGGATGGTGAGCTCCATATCGGTCCTCTGGGAGCTATTCCAGCCTCAGGACTTTCGAAGGGTAGCTCAGATTCCCAAATCCCATTCTCTGACTGGCAGCAAACCATAGTACCATTACTAGTGGACAGTGACCTTTTTCCTTTAGGAAACTTATGAACCAAATCCATTTACAAGGAGCAGTGATACTTTCCTTTGGAGAAATATTCTACACTGCTGTTTTTTTCAGAGTCAATGACAGCATACCCCAAAATGATTAAAGAGGTATAACCTCAAATCTATGAGTTGTGACCCACCTTTCTTTTCATTTTTGCTAAAAACCAGTCCCTCAGCCTTGTTTTTCTTTTCAAGAACAGGAACAACGGACTTGTTCTGAAGCATATACTGAGTCTTCATCTGTTCTTGTTTCGAAATAACTACTAGTGGGGGTATAGCTCTAGAGATCTGGGTTGGTAATGATGTCAGGTCTTATGTTTCAAACCTTACCCTGTTCGTTGGTGGCATAGTAACCCCAAATGCCGACTTGTAAGAAAGATACCATTCAAATCCCCATGCTCTAAAGGACAGTAAATGTGCATCTCCTTTTTGTGGTGGTAGTGGTATGGTGATCCTATTCTTGTTCTCTTCAGAAGCAATTATGATAGATTCTCCATTTGTGACTATGACCTCTGATCCTGTTCTCTAATGAATGGCAACGTCAGATTTATGTTTTTAAAGCTCAACGACCCAAGACCCTGGTACTGAAAGAATCAAGAACTGTGACCCCTGTTTCTCTGGGTATTAGTAATTCTTACCCTAAACTCCAAGTGATGGTAACTTCAAACCCCTTTTTCTGGGAGGAAGAGATCTCAAGATCCCAGTTTGGGAGAGACACAGTGACCTCGAGGTCTTATCTGGGCATATGAAAGGAATAGATGGACGTTTGAGGACCTTGGGAAACCCAGATCACCACCCCACACGGGTACCCCTAATACTCACGGCCCAGCTTCACTCCGGGCGGCGGGAAGCTAGTGCCTGCGCCGGGGCCGCCGCTGCCTCCTCCGCCACTGCCGCTGGGGCCACCCCCGGAGCTCGAAGCTCCCACGCCCCCACCCATGGCCCCCACAGACGCCTTCCCGCCGCCGGTGCCGCCTGGGCCAGAGGCCGAACCCCCAGGGCCGCCGCCGCCTCCGCCGCCTCCGCCGCCTGGCTCCGCGAACGAGCTGGTCCGCGCCCGGCCCGAGCCCCCAGGGCCGCCTCCTGAAGGCCCGCCGCCGCTCATGGCGCCGAGCGCAGGCCCAGGCCGCGGGGCTCGGGCTTCTCGGGGTGTCCCCGCCGCTGCCGACGCCGCCGCTGCCGCCGCCTCCCCCGGGCTACGGCCTCTTCCAGGCCGCGCCGCTCGGGCTCGGGCTCCGGCTCCGGCCCAGCGCCCGCCGCGGGGCACGCCGGGAGATGCAGTCCGCTTGGCGTCGGCACCGCCCTCGACCCGCACAGAGGCCCGCGCGGCACGCCGGGAAATGGAGTCATCAAAGGCCTAAGCGTAGCCGATGGGGGATGACGGTTCGCGGGTAATCCGTGAACCAAGTGTGCCGATAGCGAACGCCTGAGGCACTTTTGAAAACAGTCAGAGCCGCACACTCTTTCCTCTGCGGCAACGGCGAGCCTCTAGGTGTACCTCCGAAATGTAATTGCTGACACCCCATCCCTGATGCCTTGATGTAGTCCTTTATGCATGCCGGGAAATGTAGTCCAGTTCCTCAGTCTTTTGCCTGTGTTACTCCTGACGCCAGTTTCACTCTGGGAAATCGAGTTGGT
Organism: Petromus typicus; assembly: GCA_004026965.1. NCBI lineage: Eukaryota > Metazoa > Chordata > Mammalia > Rodentia > Petromuridae > Petromus > Petromus typicus. Next base: position 38,542 of record PVIR01001919.1, read on the forward strand.
GTCCTTAAATCTTCATATCTCGGGCCGTGGGGCAAGTTGGGAAATGCAGTCGCGGCTGCTCCCTCACTGCATTGCAGGTGTAAAGAGGCTTCCAAAGCACGCCAGGAAATGGAGTCCCAAGTGCTCCTCAAAACTCAAAGGTATACCGCAGTTTCAGAGATAGGCCAGTAAATGGATTAGACATAAGTGCTTCACCTACCCTATGCTACTTGAAGCCGCAATCCCTGTCGGGAAATATAGTCGACCCCAAGGCTTCCATGCAGTTGCTACAGCAAGCCCTGATTTCTTCTGGGAAATGGAGTTCAAAGCGGTCTCCCCAATGACAGAAGAGGCGGGATCTACCACCAGCCCGAAGCATGCTGGGAATAGTCCAGAACAGATCCTGACCCTTTGTGAGGCTATGCTCAGAAGATTGCTGGGAAATGGAGTCCGTTAGTGTACCATAGGCGAGTGTGAGTTAAAGATTGAAGACAGGAGTTCCCTAGGAGGACTAGAAAGTGTTTTCACGTCTCCTTCTTCGCCAGCTGGTCCAAAGAATGCACGTAAGTCAATCAGTGAGTGGGGGGGGGGATCCCAAACACCTTTAATTCCAGGTAATCATCTATTATCAGGAAGGAAAGAACGCCCTCTAACAGTCTATCTGCGAAGGGTTTAGATAAGTTTCTCTGAACAACTGTCTTCAGATACAACTTAGCTTTTTCTAGCAATATGGGTAGCCCTAGGAAACATAGAGACAATTTGTTTTGAACCTTCACCCAATATTTTGTATTCTTGTGCTTCCTAAATTACAGGATCCTGGAGGGCCCAAACGAGCCTAGTTACAAGTAGCCTGAAGATTGTGAGCCAACTGAGTTGCTCCACTTATCCAGTTAATACCCGGAAGGAGAGCAGCCCCAAAAGGCGCTGGGAAACAGTTCAATGTCAATCCCCGCTCCGCACTCCGAGCGCCGCCCCACACTCTCAGAAATGGAATGAAAGTGTTCTTAGCTTCTCCCGCTCGGGGAATGGTGGGAAGTGCAGTTTCTGGACTTCATTTTAATCTGAATTTATGTTCATACTAGTTATCTTGCCCTTTCTGAAGCCTTAAAAAAGTCTTGTCTGTTCAATCTGCTCCCGACTGCAATTTCCCGCGGACATAGAAGTGATACTGTTAAATCCTCTTCAGACTACGTTATCCAGAATGCAAAGCGCGGGAACATTTCCGCTCCCTTCGCAAAGCCTGCGGACGCATCACTCACAGCTCGGAGTGGGTCTTTCTGGGACTTGTAGTTATCCAACTAAATAGTAGCTGCTGCCCTCTGATGGTACCTCTGAGTTGAAAAGTAAACTGAGTCAAGTTCGAAGGCTTAGGAAATCACAGGAAGGGGCCAATCAGGTTCACAAGGCATATCGGGAGACATACAGGTGGTTACTTAACCTCCAGAGCCCGTAGAACATAGCAAGGAGCCACATGGGCCAGCGCTCTGAGCAGATTGAGGCCCCGAGGAGTTTGCAAGAGATAGTCTGAGGAAATCTAACAGGCTGTGTGTAGTCAGGTGAGAATATTTGTAGAAGAGGGATCGGAACGGTTATGTTTCTATGCAGGGCCTACTGTCTGAAGGGGCTTATGGGAGTCTATAAAAGGCAGAGTTTTTAATGGGACATAAGCACTTGAGAACTACTGGGAATCAGTGGAGAAGTACAAATGGATTTATGTAAAAGGTCTATGGGAGATTGTGATAAATTACTGATAGCTAGAGCTACCTGAAAGGGTGAAGGATGACAGAGAAGCATTAGGATGAGGCTCTGGGGGTCTGTGTAGGTGCAGGGGGGCTATAGGTCTCAAAGTACTGAGTTAATCTGTGAAGCACCCTAAGAGACCTATGAAGGATTTTCTTGGGTAGAGCCAATGGTATCTCTCTCTCTCTTTCACACACACACACACACACACACACACACAGGGTCTCGCTTTTGTTCAGGGTTGCCCTGAACTCACTGTGTAGCCCAGGCAAGCCTGGAATTTACAGCAATCCTCTTGCCTCTGCCTCCCGAGTGCTGGGATTAGAGGTGTGTACTACCATGCCTGGCATTGTGATATGTGGTGCCAGGGATCGAACTCAGGACCTTGTGCTTGCCAGGCAGATGCGGGAAGCACTGAGCTAAATCCCCAGCCCTAATGGTATCTTCTTGCAGAAACATTTCAGACTTGGAAATGAATTTAGGTGGGCGATTAAAGATTGGGAGAGTGGCTGGAGTTTTCAAGGTCAAATGCCACCTGTGACATCCCACACAGCCAGAATCTGGGGCAACAACTTTGGCACTTGTCTGATCTGGAGAGCAGATCAGGAGCTGAGCACATAGGAATGACTGGTTAAAGGCACTTTGAAGACCGTGAGGTCCAAGTAAGTCTACTGGCCAGCTAACAGGGGTCTTGCGTCCCTCTTGCTGACACTGGCTTTCACCATCACCCCACTATCAACTGAGCTGCATCTCTGTTGCCAGGAGCTTTGCTTCATCCTAACTTCTAGAAATAGCCTGATGGCCCCCACCCCAGGGGATGACTTACATCACCCAGGAGAGGGAGCAGTTGCCCGAAGGCTGCCATTGGGAGTCTGTTTCCTGCCTGTACTCCAGTCCTAAATCCTTTCCTCACTGCCAATTGACAGCCTCATCTGGGACCACCCACCCTGAGTTGGCACGAGCTGAGATTTAAACGTGAGTGGGTAGCAGTTGCCAGTGTTCTTTATCCTCAGGGATGCACAGGGTGGAATTTCATGGTGTAGGGAATCCAACAGGCCCTGAGCCCTCAATTCCTAGTTCATCTCTTAGCAAGCAGCTAAATGGCCTTGGGGAAACCCCTTCCCCTTTCTGGGCCTCGGGCACTTCACCTGCACTGCCTGGGTTGGGATAGTCTCTAGGGGAATTCCAGCCTGCATTCCTCCCAATTCATCCCCAATTCCACTCTGCATCTGGGCTGCCAGTTTACAAGTTCATCTCTTGGATCAAATGATCCTTTAAGATCCTGATCTGGATCCAGCCAGTTTGGCTTTCGGAGGGAAATTTCAGGAGTCAATCAAAGGGAAATGATGGACTCCAGAGACAGACATCACTTCATCTCCCAGCTCAGGTATAGGGCCTCAGGCACGTATTCATCTGAGTCCACTGCCCTCTCCTCATGGATGTTAATGGAGCAAAAACATCACGTGCCCTAACTTGGACTGACCTTCCTAATAGAAGGTCAATCAGTACTCACTACATCCAGCTAGGAACTTCTCAGCTTGCTGACTGAGAGTCTCATTAGATCCTTCCCAACATGCTGGTTGGACTAAAGGATCATTTGAGTTATAATGGTCACATGTGAACAGACACTGCAAACTTTGTTTCCAAAGGATTCCCAGCTTAACTAAGAGCATCCCAAGTTGACAAATATGGGTAGGATGCTGTAAGTACCACCAAAAGTGGGCTGGAGAGTTAGCTCAGTGGTTCCAGCGTCTGTCTTGCAAGCACACGGACCCAGTTTCGATCCTTGGTAACCACATACAATACTGGGCGTGGAGACCCAGTAACCAGTACCACATAGCACAGTGCCAGGCGTGGTAGCTCACGCCTGTAATCCCAGCACTCGGGAGGCAGAGGCAGGAGGAATTGCTGTGATGTGAGTTGGAGGCTGAGCTCAGGGCCAGCCTGAACTATAAAGCGAGATCCTGTCTCAAAAAAAAAAAAAAAGGTTGTTCCTGGTCTCCATTGGAGACCTGGGGTGTGTCTAGGAAATCACAGCTGGAGAAGGGGGGCATTTCAAGGAGTCACAGTACCAAGATCAACATAAAGGCCCCACGTGGACTCCAATGACAAGCAGATCCTTTTTGAATTCAGGACCAGTCAAGTACAAGACCAAAGTAGACCTTCTCTTCAAACTGGGATTTATGTGACACCCAAGGTTAGGGTCTCACTTTTCAGGGCTAATTTCTTTCTCTCTCTCCATATGGTATTGGGTATCAAACCCAGAGGCACAACTCAGCCAGCCCTTTTTATTTTGAGACAAGGTCTAAGTTCCCAAGGCTAACCTCAGACTTATGATGCTCCTGCCTCAGCCTCCTAGAGTAGCTGGGATTACAAGTATGTACTACATCAAGCCCCACCCAGGCTGGGATTGTGACCCATTCAGGAATTAGTATCCTCTCACCACACAAATCCATTCGGGGGCAAGTCTAGGCCCGTCCTTTATAATTAACCAAAGGCTGGAGCTCTGCAGTGGCTGCACCCAGTACCTAGGACACATCACCGCATGCAAAGGTCCAAAGTTTTATTGTTTTTAATACATTCTCCAGCGTCCCCCTACTTCCCACCCCACCCTCCATTCCCCATACAGAATAAGGCTTGACCACAGCCCCCCACCCCACCCCAGGGACCCCGGCTGTGAGGCAGAGGGGCTTCCAGTTTGGTTTCAGGGCACCCCCTCCCATGCCACCACCCACCTGCCCATGGGCCAGTCCTGGGAGCAGCTGGAGGTGACAGGGTAGACTGATGCTGGGGTGAGGAGTGGGGGAGGGAGAGCAGGCACTTGTAGAAGTTTGTGGCCCGTGGGTGGCACCCCTCACTCTTTTGCCCCCACACCCCCTAACCATGGAATTTTTGGTTCATAACAACATTGTCCCTCCCCTGCTCGCGGGGTATGAAAAACCCAGGCACTCATGGCCCCTGAAGGGGTAAGGAAGGCAGGGGTGGGGGTGAGGGTGGCTGGGGGGTGCAGAGGAGAGGTACAAGAGGCAGAGAACAGGGAGACAAGGCTTTACTTCCTAAGAGATTGTAATAAAAAAAAGTTCCGGGGTGTTAAGGTGAAAGCCTCAAAGAGAAATTCCCCAGTTGGAGGTGGCCCCCTTAACTCCCCCCCCGCCCCCCACCACCTTACCCCAAGCTTAGAAACCCAGAGATAAGGGACAGCTCCCAGCCCTGGGCACCCACCCACCCCCAGCTTTAAAAAAAAAAAAGTTTTATACAAAACGTGAGGAGGGGAAAGTAGGAGGCGGGGAGGAGACTACAGAGCTGCTCTCACTCCAGGGCATTGGGGGTTAAGGCAGCAAAAGACGCGTGGGGAGTGGGGGTAGCCCGCGGACCACAGCCCTCAGGAATCCCGATGCTCTAGGGACAGCTGGGCTGTGGCCTGCTGGAGGTCAGAGCTCACCCGCCTGGGGGTGAGGGGTCCCCCGGCCTCCCCTGGCCCCTCCCCTCGCACCTTCTTGTCCTCGCCCTCATCCTCCAGGCCCCCAGTGGGGGCCCCACCCCCCTCTAGGCGACAGTCTTCACTCCAGCGCCGCTTAAAGCGCAGCTTGAGGGGCATACACTGGGCAGCCCCAGGTGCCTCGCCAGGCTCTGGCTTGGGGGGTGCGGGTGGGGCACGCGGGGTCTTGAACACCTCCCCATCTTCCTCATCCTCATCGCTGATGTCAGTCACCTCCACCTCCTCTGATTCACCTTCCGAGATGGGCTCCACCTTGATCTGCGGTGGCGGTGGTGGGGGCACCAGTGCACCTGCCCCCTCGGCCAGCCCCCCTGCGCTGCCGCCACTGCTCTTCTCAGTGCCGCCTGGAGCCTTCTCTCCAGCTGCCCGCTGCCGGCGTCCTAGTGGGGGTGGCTGTAGCTTAAACTTGAATGGGGAAGAGGAGGAAGAAGAGGAGGACGAAGCCGAGGACTGGACCGGTGGGGTCTCAGGTGCCATGGGCGGCAGCGGGCACTTGTCAGGGCGCTGGGGCTGGGGCACCACTAGCCCAGGGTAGTGCAGGAAGGCGCGGGGGCTGAGGTGGTAGTTGTAGACACTTTGGGTATGGGCCTGCAGGTACCGTTTCATGTCCTCAGGGCTGAAGGAAAAGTGCGAGCCTCCCCCTGAGCCGCTAGGGCCACCACCACCACTGGGGTACATAGGACTCAGTGTGGGCGAGGGTGTGTAGGCCAGGTGTGTGGGTGTCATGGGCAGCGCTGGAGAGAGCTGAGGGGGTAGCAGGGAGCCAGGCCCGGCCAGAGGCGACACAGGGAAGGGGCTGAGGGGCTCAGGGCCACCCCGAGGCCTGGGATAGACACGGAAGACACCAGGGTCATGGGGCAGGCGGGCCAGTGGGGGCCCTCGGAAGGCCCCCAGCTCGGGAGGGCCGGGTGGTCGTGCCCGGGGGTCCTCTCCCAGCGGCTCCTCAAGCTCTGACGTGCCATCACTACAGTCACTGACCGAGCCACGGCCCAGACGGCGGGCTACCACAGCAGAGAAGAGGGAAGAGGAAGATGAAGAGCAGGCCGGCGGTGAGCGGGGGTCCTCGGTGGGGGACAGCACCTCGGAGGGCGTCGAGGGAGGAAAGCGGAAGTGGCTGCCACCGGATGGCACTGGAGGGGCACTCTGTGGCACTGCACCCCCTGAGAGGAGAAGGGCAACTTGGTATCAAGGCCCCTGGCCCCGCCTAAGAGGATAAACCCTCTCTTCCTTCCAAGGTCACCCATCCTTAGTACTCACCAGCCAACCCCACATCGATGAAAGGGTAATTAACCAGCACCAGTTTGTTGAAGTTGAACTTGTAGGTAAACCGTTTCCCCTTGGTCTTGTGCAGAATGCGCTTGTTGTAGTAATAGCTGTGGATGTAGAAACACAGTTGGGAGGGTCACGCTATACTCCCGGGGCCTCAGACTTAAGACTCCGCCTGTACCTGACACTGCTGGGGCACTGCTCACCAAGGCAACTAGAAAAATGTGGACCACATGAGAGATATCAAATATTCTCTAGGACTGCGGTACCACTGCCTGATACAAGAAAGGCTGTGGCTTGCCCATATAGCTAGGACCTGGCAGAGCCAGGAATCTAACCCGAAGCCTGTTCCCATGGGTCAAGGGCCTCCCAGGTGGCGGGGCAGTCCACACAAGCTCTAAGGCACCCTCCTCACCGCAGGGCCCGGCTCAGCTTGTCATAGTTCATCTGGGGCTTGCACTTGCGGACGCCCCAGAGCCGGGCCACCTCATCAGGGTCCTTGATGACGAATTCCCCGTAGTCCCCCTGCCAGGCGATGACTCCCTGGTACTCCTCCTTCCGCAGCAGCTCCAGGATAAAGTGCCACAGCTGGATCTGCCTCGAGCCAGGGGACGACTCTGGCTTGTAGGCCCAATCCGGGAAGGCGAACCCTGGGGACAGGAGGTAGGGAGCGGCCTGGGGTCAGGATGCCAAGTCAGGAACTGGAGGTTGCATCCCCGAGTCCACCTTCAACCCCCCCCTCCCCTCAGCCAAGTGAAGGCCTGAGTTAGCGGGAGACAGTGTGTATCTATGTGAGGGGCTAGACAGGAACTGGAGGAAGGGGGAGGGGAAGCTGGAGTCTGCTCCAGCGACACCGGGAGAAACAGGAAACCGTCGGCGGCGGGTCCCGGGGCCAGTGCCAGGGGGCCAGGCACCAAGCCAGGCCGGCAGGCAGGGCTGCCAGTGGGGGAGGGGCAGGAAAGGGCACACGTGGCCGGCCAGATTGGGACACAGCCCCCCAGCATATCCTCACTTCCATTCAGAGACAGTAGCACTCCCAAGCTCCTCTGGTCTCATCCTTAGGAAGACATACCATCTGCCCCCTAAAACCTAACAACCCCAGTACCATCCCAGAACCAGGGGATTTTTTTCTTCTTAAAAGGACCAAGAAGGGTGGGGTGGCTGGTTGACGATGAGGTCAGCGCCTACACACAGAGGCTTCTGTCTTCCCTGGAGAGTGAAACACAGACTGTCTGAGAGGCCCCCCCAAGCCCTGGACCCTCTGAGTCGCACTGCCCTCCCCAGACCCAGGAGTCCCAGCCAGTCCAGGCAGAGGCAGAGCAGGCATACTGGAGTCATCACACTCTTCCCACTTCTGCCTTCTCATCCTCAGCTTCTTCCCTGCCCACCTGCCCGGCGGCCCACCCGCCCCCAGCATTAACCTTGGGTAGAGGTTGGTGGTGGGCTGGCTGGTCCCTGGAGTGGGGTGGGGAGCTGGGGGGGGCTGCGGTTGTTGTCATTTCCCAAACCCCCGGGTAATCAGGGGCCATCAATAATTCAGCACTAGGCAGCCGGTAATGGAGGGGTGGGAGGAGGGAAAGGGGAGGAAGGGAGGGAGGGGGAGGCAGGGCAAGGGCTCTGGTACCTCCAGAGAGAAAAGGCCAAGGTAGATGGCTAAAGATGGATAGGGTCCCAAAGCCCAATCAGACTGCAGGGGTCAATTTCCCTCTTTGGGCCCCAGACCAAGCAGGTACCAACCAGGCCTCTGGGCAAGACTTCTCAAGACTCCACCCCAGTCTGGAATCCAACAGGGGATCTTTCCCCTAGGGAACAGAGATTAGTAGCTCCTGATCACTGATCAGGTAGATAGATCCCTGCTCCCACTAGGAGCAGATCTGGACAGATTTTCTAGATCTGGTTCTTCCAAATCTAGACCTCACTGTACCTTCCACTTATCTAGCCCCTGATGCCCAGCTCCAGGGCAAGTGGGAAGGCCAGTATGAATTCTCCACTTAGTCCCAGCCCCATTCAGAAATCTAGGTTTTACAGTAGCCCCCAGGGTTCCAGGAATATGACCTCCAGCTGTTGTTGAGGTCAGGAGTCTTCCACCAGTGGGCCTGCTCCTTTTGGCAGGGACAGCCCCTAAGCACCCCTTCCAGGAACCTAGGCATACATCCCCAATCCCAGGCGCTTACCCCATTACCCTCATCTTAAGAAAAAGATCATCCCAGGGTCTCCCTGAGGGACAAGAGGTCTTTGGGAGCCCAAAGGTCATTAGGAACCCAGGTCACCTAGCCAGGAACTCCATGTAACCTTGAACCCCCTCAAAAAAGCTCCTGGCACCATTCAGGGTAACAAGGTCGTGCTACTCCTACTTCAGCCTCAACCTGGCTCGCAGACCCAGGAGGGGGGCTGGAGCCCCTGAGACATCAGTCTGGGGGTGGAGGGGTGTACTGACTTCCACCCTCCCCCCAAAATTAAAGCCACCTTTCCCAGCCCACCAGCCCCAGCCTCCATGTCCCGGTAACCAGGCAACGTGTGCAGCGACAGTCCTGGGAGCGGGGGAGCAGGAGGCTAAAAATAAACTTTGCAGAAGAGAGGGAGTGAGAGAGACTACATGCAACACAAAGGGAACTCGGAAAGGAGGTGGGGGGTTCTGGAAAGGCCTCAAGCCACGTTCTGGGAGCTGTCCCAGGCCCCCCGGTTAACCCCCTTCCCTGAGCAACGTCCCCCAGGGCCTGGACAGGGGCTGCCACTCCTGGCAAGGACCCTTATCCACACCCAGGCCCACCCCAATAGCGGCTTCCCCCATCGGACACAACATACACGAGGGCCTGTTTCTGCCTGGCTTGGGGGGGGGAGGTTGAACGGGGGTGACGTCAGGGTGTCTCAATGGGGCTCTGTTCCCCAAGCCTTGGAGCCAGGAGCCAGGCACGGGCAAGGGGAGCATGTATGAGTGTGTGCTATGCATGAACCCACGTGCTTGTAATCAGGGAAACACCAGCCCTGTACTAAGAAAGCTTGGGGGTGCAGGACCTCGACAGCAAAGGGGAAACAGTGCGGCAGGTAGAGGGAGAGCAGCTGTAGTGAGATACACGGGTTCAGGAAATGCAGACAGGGTGTAAAGGTGACAGCAGACAGGAACGGCTTAGGATGGTTGGATCCCACAAGGCACACCTGGATCCGAGAGGTGGAGTGGGGATTCTCCCAGACAGTGCAAGCCTGGGTGGGGCTACAACTCCTGGGAACCCCCGAACTTCATATGACCGCCCAAACTTTTTAAAAGGGACTTTGGATGTTGGAAAGGAGGAGTGACGGTAGAGGAAGAACATGCCGGCCTACATATGGGGGCCCCATCACCTCCCCCACTACAGGCAGCCCTCGATGGCGCCAGAGCCGGGAAGAAAACAGGAAGTGGGAAAGAGCCACGGCAGAGAGGGGCCGGGATGAAGGATCGGATGGAGGGGCGTATAGCTGCTGGCAGACAGAAGGACAGACGGATCTGAAGGCCTTTCTGGGCCCATCCCCCTCAGTCCCCCAACCAGAGAACGGACACACACACAAACACGCACGAGACTCCCACCCCAGACAGGACTGGGGGAGCAGCCGAGCCGGTCAGATCGGGCCGAGGCCCGTAGCTGGAAGGGAAGATGAGGCGGGGCACCCTGGGTCCCCTCCCCCGGCGAGGGTAGGTTCCTGCTGCCCCTAGGGCCGAGCGGCCCGGGAGCCTATGGGAGTATGTGCGACGCACGTGACTGACCCTACAGCACTCAGCACCCTAGCCCACCCAAGTGCCCCTCACGGCCCAACCCTCAGGCACGGTAGTCCAGCTCCGAGCCCTTTAAGAGCTGCCCCCACCCGCGGAGCAGGGGGTGGGGTAGGGTAGGGTGCGGTGGGGTGGGGTGGGTGGGCCGGTCGGGGCACACACCCGCACACAGAAGTCCTAGCCGCTGCCGCCGCCGGGGGAAGGAAACAAGTTTGAACAGCGGCGCCCGGCCCCCTTCCCCCTCCCCCGTCCCGCCCCGGGCCGGATTCCGACAGGGTAGACGGGCAGGGGGCGGCTAGGACCCCTCCCCCCGCGCGCTCCAGCGCAAAGTCCAGCCCGCGCGAGCCCGGGGGCCGCGGGGGAGGGGAGGGGGGAAAGTCCGAGTGGGAGGGGAGTTAATCCTGCTGCCCCCCGCCCGGCTATTGAGGGGGGAGGGGAACCTTGGGCCCTTAAGGAGGAGCAAGTTGGCGGGGAAGGAGAGCGGAGGGAAGAGACGGCCCGCAGAAAGAGAAGGGCTGAAGCCGGGAGGGGGAGCAAGGGGGAATCTCTTCGTCCACCCCTCCCTCCCCACGCTCCTCAACACCAGGCCTCCGGCGGCGCGGGAGGAAGGTACCCAGGTCTCCCTGGAGCCACCTTAAAGCCGCGCGTTCTAAGGTCGGAAACAAAAAGTTCCTTTTTCGAACGTTCGGGCAGCGCTTTGGAACTTTGCGACTCCGTGCGGGCGGGGAAGCGAGGAGCCGGCGGAGACAGGCGGGGGAGGGGCGGTGCAGCCCGGACCCCGAGTCCCGGGTTCTCCATTCACGCCCTCCTAGAGACCATCCCATATCCCCCTCTAAATCGCTGGCGGGGCACGCGCTGCCGTGAAGGTCACGATCCGGACTGCGCAGCACGGAACCAGGAACAGTGGGCCCCCCGAACAGGCCCCCCCCCGCCCCGCACACGTCCCGGCCCCTGGAGTGCAACGTGACAGAGCCGTAGGGAGGAACCCCACCACCCCCGTGATCTCAGGAGTAGAGGAGAGCCCACCTTTCGGGGTCCGGACAGAGAAAGAAGACTAGGACTCGCAGCACCCACACCACTCCGACCGGAGCCACGAACTGGGTCCCAGGCAGCACCCCCGCTCACGCCGAGAGAAGCAACAGGTCTCGAGTGCTTGGGGGTCCCCCAGAACTAGGGATCACGCGAGACTACCCAGACCCCTTCGAGCCCCCCCAAAGTTTCTCCGCCCGGTTTCCTGGGACAACAAGTCCCCCACAAGTGCTCCCCCGCCCCCACCTGTGTCCGCCGGGGTCTTCATGCTGGGGGGCCCGGGGCGAGGCGCCCCGACTCCGGGCCGCGGCTCCCGGCGCCCTCGCTGCCCCGTCCCGTCCCGCGCCCGACGGGCCGCCCTCTCCGCCTCACCCGGCCTCGCCTCTCAGAGCCTCTCCCCTCCCCGCCGCCGCCTCCCGGGTTAATATCGCACTCCGGGGCCGGGACGCCCACGCCCCCCGGCCGGCGACGTCACCGCCGCGTCGCCATGGAGACACTGCGCCCGCCCCCTCCCAGCGCACTCACACACACGCTTGCCGGCTCGCAGCCACTGAGGACCCGCCGGCTCTGGACTTAAAGGGGCCGAGCGGCGGGGGAGAGAGGAAGGAGAGCGCCAAGAGGGGACAGGGGTCCTGGGGGTCGTGACCTTTCTCAGAGGCTCCAAGTCTGCAGATAACTTGAGTCCTCGGTATTCGCTACCTGCCCCTCCCCTCTTTCTGCCCGCCGAGGGCTCCAGTGTTTCCTTTGGGAGCCCGAGCGGGGGCAGGGGGAGATGCACCTTCCGAGAAGGGTCATAAACTTTTTTGGGGAAGGCCACAGACTTTTGGGGAGGCGGCAGAATCTTATCTGCAGGAGAGCTCAGTCAGGACCTGGGAGAGTGACCAAGACCACAACATGTCTCGGTCTAGCCTTAACTACCCCCCCCCAACCTGGAGCCTGAATGGGGGCAGCTGTCCAGGGGTGGGGTGGAATGGGTGGGAAGCATTTCCCAGTACGGAAATGGGGAGGCGGTTGTAGCCTCCGCTCCTGTGGGGATGGGGTCTTGGCTTTCCTGACAGCCTCAGTCCAGCTGGGGAGGAAGTGACCTGAGAGAATGCGTTCGGGAGTCACCACCACCATCCCCAGCTGCAGCTGTCCTGGAGACGCGGCTGGCGCCGGAGGTGTCCTACCTCCAACGCTAGGGCAGAGGGTTCCGGAGGTGGGTCTAGGAAGCGAGGGGGCGACCTGTGTCTGAACAAATGTGCTCCCAGGGAGGGATGGGGTCCCTAGGAGAGAGGAAGACTAGGCTTAAGACCTAAGGCGGAGCGTAGGGGAAGTGTTAAGTCTGTTCTCCGCGGCAGCTGAGAGGAATTGATGGAGCCTGAGGCTCCGGGAAACCGGAAATCGGAGTGCTGATCAAATGGATGAGAGGAGCTGCCAGCCGAAGAGAGGGCAAAGAGAAGCGAGGTTCGCAGGCAGAGCCTGAGACAAGACTCTCAAGCATGACTCTGAGTTACCAAAAGAGAGTACAAGATGAGGAACGAAAAGCCCGCACAGCAGATGGACTGGGAGAGACTGGCAGGCCAGAGGGAGAAAAGGCCTGCAGGGATCGGACTCTGGGTGCCTCAAGCCTAACCTTCTGCATTGCTCAGTTCCAACGTAGACCAGCTCTTCAGGAAGCCTCAGGCCTCCTCTTTGGGGAGACAGAGGCCTTTGGGGAAAAATCCCCTCCTTGGGGAATTATGTAACCTTGCCTACGGTCAGTGCAGCTCCCCCACGGATACTGTAACCCTCGGGGAGCAGTGTGGTCCAGCAATAATCATCATCATTGTTAGAATAACAGCTCCTGATTCCAAGTGCTCACAATGTGCCAGGCACTGGGCCAAGCACTGTCGGGGCATCTTCTCATTTTATCCTCACGAAATCCCAGTGAGGGAAGTTACTATTGTTATCCCCATTTACAGATTAAGAAAATAAGGCTCTGAGAAGTGAGTTTGCCAAAAATCCTATAACTGGGAAGTGCTGGAATTAGGATTCGAATCCAAATCTGTCCACTTTTATTTTGAGACAGGGTCTTGCTTTGTATTTCAGGCGGGCCCTGAACTCTATGTAGCCCAGACTGGACCTAAAGGGGCCGTGCAGCAGGGGAGAGAGAGGAAGGAGAGCGCCAAGAGGGGACAGCGGACAAAATAAAGTATTACTCTGCCATAAAGAAGGATGACCTGGCCCAAGAGATGGTCGCGACAGGGATCTTCACCATGATTGTGTGAGATACCAAATAATGCAAACCTGTAGTGGGAATTACTCTTCCAACTCACAGCAATCCTCCTGCCAAGTACTGAGATTATAGGCGTGAACCATAACGGCTCAGATCTATGTCCAAGGCCTAAACCAGTACTACTTTTTTTCACTAGAGTCCTCCCACCCTCCTCCTCAAAAAAAAAAAAAAAAAAAAAAAAAGGATAGGGGCCGGGGAGTTAGCTCAGTGGTTCCGGCGCCTGTCTTGCAAACACAAGGGCCCGGGTTCGATTCCTCGGTAACCACATACCATACTGGGCGTGGAGACTCACGCCCAGCAGCAACCAGTACCACATACCACAATGCCGGGCGTGGTGGCTCACGCCTGTAATCCCAGCACTCGGGAGGCAGAGGCAGGAGGATTGCTGTGATGTGAGTTTGAGGCTGAGCTGAGGGCCAGCCTGAACCACAAAGCGAAACCCTGTCTCAAAAAACCTTAAAAAAAAAAAGGATAATACAAAGTTTCAAAGATAATGGGTCAGGCTACACCAGCTAATGGAGACTTGGGTTGCAACTGTAGCTCCTCAACTTCAAGCCTGTTGCATGGAGCAAGTAAGCTCACTTGTTAACCTCTTTAAATTTCCGGTTTTTTATCTGTGAAATAGGGATGTCTAGGGGCCAGGGATTTAGCTCAGTGTGGTTCTGGTGCCTGTCTTGCTACCGCAGTGACCCGGGTTTGATCCCTAGTAACCTCATGCAACAATACTGGGCCTGGAAACTCACTCCCACCAGCAATCAGTTTCATATATCACAGTGCCAGGTGTGGTGGTTCATGCCAATAATCATAGCACTCAGGAGGCAGAGGCAGGAGGATTGCTGTGAGCTCAAGGCTGAGTTCAGGGTCAGCCTGAACTACAAAGGGAGACCCTGTCTCAATAAAATAAAAAAGGGATGTCAAGAGATCCTGCAAGACAGGTTTACTGTGAAATATAAGAGATGTGAAATAAGTAGACAAAGGTTGGGCTGAGGGTATGACTCAGTGGTAGAGTGTGCTTGCATAGTCCCAGCGCTAAAAAATAAATACATAAGGGGGCCAGGTAGTTAGCTCAGTGGTTCCGGCGCCTGTCTTGCAAGCGCAAGGGCCCCAGGTTCGATTCCCGGTAACCACATAACAATACTGGGTGTGGAGACTCAACCCAGCAGCAACTAGTACCACATACCACAGTGCTGGGCGTGGTAGCTCACGCCTGTAATCCCAGCACTCGGGAGGCAGAGGCAGGAGGATTGTGATGTGAGTTTGAGGCTGAGCTCGGGGCCAGCCTGAACCACAAAAGTGAGACCCTGTCTCAAAAAACCTAAAAAAATAAATAAATAAATACATAAGTAAAAATTAATAGAGATAATAGCTATCATAAAGAAGAAAAATTAATGGACTGAACTATATACTGCATGGATAAAATGAGCACTCCTTACCCTGCAGACTCCAACTTTAATAAACACTCACCAAAAGTCTCCAACAAGGAAGATGTACTATCAACAGTGTGATGTTGCCTGTCAATGTCCTAATCCCTCGCTGACCAGTTGGCCGGCTCTGTGAAATACTACCATGACGGATGGTGGCCATACTTCATGGCAGTGTCAGAACACTCTAGAGGATGGCAGTCCTGATGAAAATGTCCCCTGGGCCTTGTGTCTTCAGTGGGCTGTGCAAACTTGTCATGGATCTTGCAAACTCTTGGTGATTCATGCAGAGCCTCTAGGATAGTTCAGTTACTTCATGGATCCTGAGACCCAGCCCCAGAGATGGTCGTGACAGGGATCTCCACCATTATTGTGTGAGATACCAAATAATGCAAATGTGTGGTGGAAATTATTCCTCCTCAGTGGCCATTCCTTGAAGAAAGGCCATATTTCCAAGCCTGCTAGGCTCTAGTGAAGAAGAGAACACCTCCCCCATTTCTCTGTGGAAAGCCCCCAGGTAACTGGTGAGAAGCACAGCCATTATCAGAGTTAGGAAACACTGCTTTAAACAGTGCAAACAACTTCTCCAAACAGCGGGGACACCCCACTCCCACGGTCCTAGCAGTCCTTGTCTCAGTTTGCCATCCTGACCTAGATCACATTTATCCTGCGGTTTTCAAGCAAAGTCACAGACAGACCTTGTCCCCACAGAAATTTCGGTGTTCATAGATTGTTGTCACTTCACTTCTAAAAGGGAACAACCTACTCATCAACCTATAAGCAATAATGAAGCATTGAAATCCTAAGAATAGAACTGGGAATGGTGAGTCATCTCTGTTATTCCAGCATTCTGGAAGGCTGAGGCAGGAGGGCTGCACGTGTGAACCCAGCCTGAGCATTTAGCAATTTAGCTAGAGCCTGGCTCAAAATTAAACAAATAAATAAAAGCCTGGAGATGTAGTTCAGTGCAAAGACCATCTCACTTCCCAGAACCCCTAGAAAAGAAGAAAGAAGAGGAGAAAAAAGGAGGAGGGCTCAGGAATGTAGCTTAGTGGTGCTGCACCTGCTTGTCAAGGGCAACGTCCTCAGTTCGGTCCCTGATGCAAAAAAAAAAAAAAAAAAAAAAGGGAAAAGGAGGAGGCAACAACAACAACTTTAAGAATAAGTCAGACTGACTATCTACTTAGCAATACTCTGTCTCAAAGTAAAATTTGAAGTAGGCATGGTAACACACACCCCTGACCGCTGAACCGGTCAGGAAGCTGAGTTGGAGAGCAGCCTTGGCTTCGTAGTGAGTTCAAAGCCAACCGGAACTATATAGCAGGACCCTGTCTCTACAGCTCAAATGCCCATCAACTGATGAGTGGATAAAGAAGACATAGGGTTTTTTACACAATGGAGAACTACTCTGCCATACAGAAGGGTGAGCTTCAGACATTCACAGAAAACGGATGGACCTCGAGAACATACTCAAGTGAAATAAACTAAGCACCTATGTTTAAAGACTGCATGGTTTCTCTGGTGTGAGAAGCCAAAAGTGGATATAAGGACTGAAATATATATAGTGGATGCTGGAAAGTGGGGGGAGGTATTCCAATAGGAAGGGAACAAAGGAAAAGGGAGCTGACAGGAAGGGACAAAAAAAGAGTGAAAGTAGAAGGAAAAATGTAAACTCTTGTACATAGGGAGGGGAGGAGGCTTGAAGGGGAGAATTAGATAAAATTAATTTTTATAAAAGATAAAGGAGGCTGGGGATTTAGCTCAGTGGTACTGTGCCTACCTTGCAAGTGCAAAGGCCTGAGTTCAATCCCCAGTACTGCCCTCCCCCCAAAAAAAAGATAAAGGAGAAAAATAACAGCTTCCAAGACCAGCAATGTAACTCAGTAGCACCAGCAACGCCACCTGCCTGGCAAGTGCAAGGTCCCGAGTTTGATCCCACGTATCACCAAAAGAAGAAGAAAAATAACAGCTTCATGACAAGCCTCTTCCCCTCTCTAGCAAAGATGCTATGTTACAAGTGGCTCTTACCCTGTGCATGCTGGGGCTTAGACATGTAACACCATCCGGATCACTAGGCTAATGCTCTCAGCTCTGGTGTTTTCATTATACATATGTGCACGTGCACAGACACACACAACGTGCACATACAAAGTAGTCCATGCTGTGCTTGAATACTTCTCAGGAAAGAAACATTACTTTCCAATGCAACCCACTCTCAGATACGAACTTTTACTTTCCCATTTGTTTATCTTGTATTAATCACTGCTACAGTTCACCTTGATCCCGAGTTAAAATGATCTTTAATCCTCAGTTTGGGATGATACTCCAATGGATATAACCTTCTGCAGAACAAAAGACCCTGTTTCTAAATAAATAAATAAATAAAAATATATTTTAAAAGGGACCACCACTAGCTCAGTAGGAGAGCACTTGCCGAGTATCTACGACTCAGCCCATATAGACAGTGCAGCTACCAGAAGAGTGTGACCCAAAGGATGCCAATTCTTCTCACCTCCCTGAGATGTGTGAGGCCAGGGAGCTCAATTCCAGCACCCCTGGGCCCTCTGCTTCCCATCTTCACTCATTTTTCCATGAGTTCCATCAGTCCCATGGCAAATTACCTTTTTCTTTCTGTTTGTGTGTTCGTGTATGCGTGCGTGTGTCCGTGCGTACGTGTGTGCGTGTGTGTGTGTGTGGCGAGGGACTGGACTCCAGGCCTTCGCACTGAGCTACATCCCCAGGCTGGGATTATAAGTGTAGGACACCTTGCCTCATTCATAGCTACCTTTCTACTACTGGCCCCAAGTCTTTCTCAAAGCCTATCTAAACACACCCCGCTGCCTCACTGCTGGACTTCTCAAGTTTGCCATATCAAAATTTTCTTTTTTGAGACAGGGTCTTGTTTTGTAGTTCAGGCTGGCCCTGAGCTCAGCCTCAAACTCACATCACAGCAATCTTCCTGCCTCTGCCTCCCAAGTGCTGGGATTACAGGCCTGAGCCACCACGCCCGGCACTGTGATATGTGGTGCTGATGGCCGCTGGGTGTGAGTCTCCACGCCCACTATGGTATGTGGTATGTGGTATGGGATCGAACCCGGGCTCTTGTGCTTGCAAGACAGGTGCCGGACCCATTGAGCTAAATCCCCAGCCCTCAAAAATTTCTTCCTGCCCTCCCTCAAACTCTTCCTGCCACACATATTCTTCCCCGTTTCAGGAACTTCAAGCTCGGTTTGGCTGCTTGCTAGGTTGGACACCTCAGAGTCATCCTTATATTCTTTGTCTCATCTGACACCCAACTTTGTTTTTGAGACAAGGTAGCATTATATTGCCCATGTTTGCCTTAGATTCTGGCAGTCAAGGCATCCTCCTGCCTCAGCCTCCTGGGTCTCTGGAACTACACAGGTTTGTACCACTATGTCTGGCTGAAATTAGCTATTCTTCATTTTCTTTCTTACCCTGCTCCCCTTCCTGGCCTCCCTGGCCCAGTAGTCTATGCTCTATCCCTAGCCAGAGAGGTTCCAGCGAATCAGATCATATTGCTGCCCCAAATTCTCCAGTGGCTTCTGTATTCACTGGGAACAGAAACCAACTCTTGCAATGGCCCGTCCATCCATGCCCAGCCCTCCCCTCCAGTTTTCGCTTCCATTCTCACTCCAGCTCCATCTTTAATAGGACACACCAGGCACATTCCTGCCTCAGGGACTTTGCTTATGCTCTTCCACCTCAGAGGAAGCCTTTCCTCCAGCACATCTACATAGCTCTGCACCTCATCAGCTCTGAACTTTTCTTCACAAACCATTTTTCCAACAAGATCTTACCTGACTGCTCAATTTTAAATTGTGACTGCCCCTTGCTAGATCCTAATGTACCTTCTCTGTGCTATTTTTCTCCATAGAATTTATTCTCATCTGACATAGTTTTCCACAGTGTATTTGCTCACTGCCTCAATCACTCCCCTATAATGTCAGCTCTAAGACAGTAGAGACTTTTCACTTGTTTTGTTGCCTGCAGCAACCCCAGAGGTTGGCACAGTGGCTGGCAACCCATGAGGCCATAAGCAGATAGTGCCAGTGCACTTCCCTAAAAGTCTCAGTCTCTCTCTCTCTGTCTGTCTCTGTCTGTCTGTCTGTCTGTCTCTCTCTCTCTCTCTCTTCTCAGTACCAGGGATCAAACTCAGGACCTTGCACTTTCGAGGCAGGCACAGCACCCCTGAGCTACATCCTCAGCCCTCCAACCTTTCTTTAGGATAAACAGGAATCCTTCATAAAGGGTATTGAGGTTCTATTGAATGTTGCTCCAGGACAAGGCTTTGGCTGTTTTGGTTTTGGTTTTTTATTTTGTTTTGTTTTTTAGACAAGGTCTTGTTATGTACTTCCAGCTGGCCTTGAATGTACTATGTAGCAGAGCCTGGCCTGAAACTTAAAAGGATCCTCCTGCTTCAGCCTTCTGACTGCTGGAATTATAGGCATCTGCTGTCATGCCAGCTTTGCTCTCTTTTTTACACTTCCTCATCACCAGTGCCTAGCCTTGTGTCTGTTGTGGCACTGACTGATACTGTATACTTGCTGAGGTAAACTGAGTCCTCCCTACACAGCCGGAATAGCTGGGAAGCAGTATGAACCCACACAGATGGCACAGAGGCCATCGATGATATACACCTATATATGTCGTGGGACTGTGCTATTGGCAGAGAAAGAAGCTCAAAGCTAGTGTGTGCCACCCAGGTATAGCAGCACTTGCCTGTAATCCCAGGACGATCACCTTAAGTGAGACCATTTTAGACTACATAATTCAAGGCAGCCTAAATTACATAGCAAGACCTTGTGTCAAAAACAACAACAACAAAAACAAAAACCCAGCCAGGTATGGTGGTGCAGCCTGTAACCCTAGCATGTGAGAGACTGAGGCAGGAGGATCATCTCAAGTTCAAGGCCCCTGGGCTACATAGTAAGTTGAAGGGCAACCTCCACTACAGATGGAAACCTCCACTACAAATCAAAACTCTGTCTCAAACCAAAACAAAATTATCAAAAGCCAGTGTGCAGCAGGTGTAGTGGTAAAGGATAGTAGTCCCAGTATTCTAGGAGGCTTGGCAGGAAGATCACAAGTTCAAGCCCAGACTGGGCAACTTAACCCTACCTCTAAAAAATAAAGGGCTGGAGATGTAACTCAGTGCAAAGGCTCTGGGTTCAGTTTCCAAAATAAATAAATTGGATTGTGACATAGCCTATGGGTTTGAGCCTCCAGTTAAAAAAAAAAAAAAAACCACAAAACTCCACTGAGCAGATCCTATTGATGGTGTGAAGCCATCCTGGAGATCAGTCACATAAATGGTATGAACCGCCCTAAAGGCACTTTGACTCTCATAAGCAGTGTGAGTCCCAATGTAAATGATGAGATATTCATAATATGGTGAGACCCTCATAGACATTGTGTACCCCAAACAGAGACAGCGAATAAACAATCCAGTCCCTCAGCAGGTGATCGGAGACAGTATAACTTGTCTTTTTTCTTTTTTTACCCCCAAACTAAGGAATGAACACATGGTTTTCATATCCTTTACACTGAGCTCATTCTCAGCCCTTTTTAAATTTAACTGGGGCCAAGGTCTTGCTAAATTGCTCAGGCTGGACTTGAACTTGGGATCTTCCTGGGTTAGCCTCCCAGAGTGCTGGCATCACAGGTGTTTGCCACCACACTCAGCTCAGTATAACTTTTTTTTTTTTTTGGTACCGGGAATTAAATTCAGGGCCTGGCTCTTGCCAGGCAGGTGCAATGCTGCTGAGTTACATCCCTAGACCTTCAGGAGGTGAATTCTTTAACAGGATGTGAATTCCTCTGTTAACTAGGTCAACTCCCATAATCTTCGCAAACAGTATAGAGACCATGCAGATAGGGTCACCTTCATAAGCAACGTGACTTCTGAACCACACAGCCCCGACATGGCCACAGGCAATACAACCTGTTGGGCTTCACACCGACAGCGCCATCCCCTGGGTGGACTCCAGTGGGTACGACAGATGGTGCTGACCACGTGGACTCACCAGTGGCTGCAATGACTCTCTTGTCAATACGTCACTTTCATTACAGTTATGGATAATGAAACTTCTCCCATAGGTAGGAACCTCAGGTTCTATCTAAACTCTCTAGGCCTTTGTGACTTTCATAAAATTGCATGATCTGCTCCCCCAAACAAATCTGGATTCTACCGTAAAGAGGAACTGAAAAAAATAGTAATTTGACTGAGTCAGCCTGGCATTTATAGCGCAGGCTTGTAATCCCAGCACTTGGGAGGCAGAGGCAGGAGGATTACTATGAGTTTGAAGCTCACCTGGGCTTCATGACGAGTTCAAGGGCCAGCCTGAACTGCGAAGTGAGACCCTGTTTTAAAATACAAAACAATGGGGGCCGGGGATATAGCCAGCGTCTGTCTTGCAAGTGCAAGGGCTTGAGTTGATCCCCAGTAACCACATAACAATACTAGGCATGGAGACTCACCCCAGCAGCAATCAGTACCACATACCACAGTGCTAGGAGTGGTGGCTCACTCCTGTAATCCTAGTACTGGGGAAGGAGAGGCAGGAGGATTGCTGTGATGTGAGTTTGAGGCTGAGCTCAGGCCCAGCCTGAACTACAAAGTGAGACCCTATCTCAAAAAACCTAAAAAAAAAAAAAAACAACAATGTGCTGGGGATACAACTGAGTGGAAAGGCCTTGAGTTCGATCCCTAATACCAAAAGCAAACACAAATTCACAAGCCCTATTTCCAGAATACTTACTAAGTATAAAACCTTGGCTTTAAAGATATCTCATTTACACCTCAACCCAACTTAATGAGGTTGGGTCTCTTATGCCCCATGATGTTTCCTGATAGATACTAAAAAAAAAAAGGAATGAGAAAAGCCTTGGGGATAGCCAGCCAGGCATACAGACTTATAATCCCAGCACTCAGGAGGCTGAGGCAGGTAGATTGCCATGAGTTTCATGTAGCCTGGATTCCATAATGAGTTCTAGATTCCATAGTGAGCCTACTCTAGTGTTGGTGATACTTTTTGGAAGCATCTCAAGAGTCAGCACATCTGTATGACAAATATTAATCCATCATTTTTTGAGACTTGGTCCTCCTGTATACTGGTCCTCCAGGCTGGCCTTGAACTCACTGTGTAAGCTAGGCTATCCTAGAATTTGTAAGCCTCCTGCCTCAGTCTCAGAGTGCTGAGACTACCAGATTCTGTATTTATGCCCTTCTGTATTTATTTCCACTTAAAATTCATATGTGTATATATATATATAATTATACATACACTATATAATGTATTATATAGTGTATGTATAATTATATATATATACTATGTAATGTATTATTAGTATATATTATATAAATATATATTATACACATACATATATATGTATGTGTGTATATATATGTATGTGTGTGTGTGTGTGTGTATATATATATATATATATATATTTTTTTTTTTTTTTTGAGACAGGGTCTCTCTCTGTAGTTCAGACTGGCCCTGAGCTCAGTATGTAGCCCAGGCAAGCCTCAAACTCACACCAATCCTCCTGCCTCTACCTCCTGAGTGCTGGGATTACAGGTGTGAGCTACCGTGGCCAGCACTGTGGTATGTGGTACTGATCCCTGGTACTGTTGTATGTGGTTACTAGGGATT
>PVIR01001919.1:61253-111959 GCA_004026965.1 Petromus typicus
TCACATCACAATCCTCCTGCCTCTGCCTCCCGAGTGCTGGGATTACAGGCGTGAGCCACCACGCCCGGCACTGTGGTATGTGGTACTGGTTGCTGCTGGGTGTGGGTCTCCACACCCAGTATTGTTATGTGGTTACCGGGGAATCGAACCCAGGGCCCTTGCGCTTGCAAGACAGGCGCCGGAACCACTGAGCTAACTCCCCGGCTCCGAGGGGTTAACTTTTAATCCTCTGAGTATGTGGGATTTCAAATGTGTGCTACTACACCCCACTTTAAATTGATTTTAACTGATAAACACTGTATATACATAGGGGTACCATGTGATATTTTGATACATGTACATGTTGAGTAATATACAAATCAGGTTAAACATTATCCTTTTATTGTTTTATTTTTTATTTTTTGTACTGGGGAGCAAACATGAGACCTTACCCTTTCAAGGCAAGCATGGGAATCACTGAGCTAAATCCCCAGCAACATTATCCTTTTAAACATTTATCATACATTATCATTTTTTCCCCTAGGAAGTAAACCCAGGAGCTTCACACTTAGGTATCGCTCCAGTCTTTTATTTTTATTTGTTTGTTTATTGTGGTATGGGAAATGAACTCAGGACCCTGTACTCATGATGCAGGTGCAGGGCCCCTGAACAATATTCCTGGCCCGTATTTTTTATTTTGAGATAGTAACTCTCTAAACTTCCCAGGTAGGTGCTCACTTTGGCAGCACATATACTAAACTGCCCAAGTGAAACTTGAATTGGGGATCGTCCTACCTCAGTCTCCCAAAGTGATGGGATTGTAGCCACGCACAGCTTTCACTTATCATTCCTTTAAGGTGAAAAGATTTGAACTACTTTTCTTCTAGTTTTTTCTTTTTTTCTTGACACGGGGTCTTACCTGCCTCATCCTCCAGAGTGATGGGCCTATAGACGTGAGTCACCACATCTGGTTTTATTTTTTGAGAGAGAGGATCTCTCTATTCTGTTCAGGCTGGCCTTTTTTT
Source organism: Petromus typicus (assembly GCA_004026965.1). Classification (NCBI taxonomy): domain Eukaryota; kingdom Metazoa; phylum Chordata; class Mammalia; order Rodentia; family Petromuridae; genus Petromus; species Petromus typicus. The sequence goes on from PVIR01001919.1 coordinate 62,258, forward strand.
TTTCCAGGGGGAGTAGTAAGGATCCAACACCAGACTTTGCACTTGCCGGGCAGGTGCTGGAACCACTGAGCTCATTCCCCAGGCTCAGGCTGGCCTTTATTCATTATGTAGCCAGGCTGGCCCCAAATTCAGCAATCCCTCCCCCAGCCTCCCAACTACTAAGATTACAGGCACCACCATGGCTAGTCTTTTCTATTTTTTTAAAAAAATTATATAACATATTATGGTGCCAGTCATGGCAGCAGATGCCTGTAATCCTAGGACTCAGGAAGCTGAGGCAGGAGTATCATTGTGGGTTTGAGGCCAGTCTGGACTATACAGTGAGTTCAAGGCCACCCTGAACTGCACGAGACCCTGTTTCAAAAAAAAAAAAAAAGTGGAAATCAGTACCATAGTGTCTGGCTAGGCCTGTGCTGGTCCTGCTTCTGCAGTATCACCCCTCCTGCCACATGACAGTGTAATTTTAGTGAACCGTGTAAGTAAGTGAACTGGTTTATGTAATTGTAACAGGGGGCAGGGTACAGCTCCCTGTGTGGCCCTGTCCTGCATGACTGGGGAAACAGCTCTTGGACTGTGTGAATTCCCTTTGAAGGGGCCTCCAAACATAATATAACTTGCATAAGAAGTGGGGAACTCTCTGGGAATATTATAAATAGACCCCAGCCAGAGATAATTCAGAACTGCAGGGGAGAGACCTCCTTCTCCCATACAATGCTCCATAGGGGAGATGAATTCTTTTATGGAGAACACAGATGCCCCTTTCCCTCACACCTGATGGGAACTGACTGGGGAACGTGAACCCCCCTTCCGATGAATGGAAATCTCCCCTGTGGGAGATAAGCTCCCATGGGCAGTGCGAATTTCTGCCCAGTGGGAACTTTCCTTCAGCAAAATCTCCTTTGGATCCATGAGTTAACATGGACAATTCTCACCTGTGCACATAGAGACCTTGCTGTAAAACTCTTTTGTGAAAGTGTGAGTCATTCTCTGAAGGGTGTAAGTGAGCAGGGCAAATAAACTCTCCTTTGCCATGGCAGGAGTGAGACTTGAACCCAGAGCCTCACACATGGTGAGCTAAATAAGTCACAATCCCCAAATTCTCTTGAGTGTAAAATTTTGCCAGAGTCTGCATCTACTCAGTTCCCATAATATAAACCACCCTATATAGTTTTCCTCAGTTCTGGGTCCTTGTAACACAGAAGTATAAACTAGTTTTTAGAACGATTTAAAATTACAAAAAGTAGAATAATATAAATTGAATAACAGTAAATGTAACACTATAAAATTTCTTCTAAGTATGAATTCCCTATGGATAGTGAAATTTTCCCTAATCTCTAGACAGTGGAAACTTCCCACAAATAATGTGAATCTCTTTCTATATTCAGTGAATCTCACTGAACGACTACTAATACTTCCATGTCCTGTGTGAATTTGCCATAGCACATTCTTTCACAAGTAGTTCGAATGTTTCTTGGACAGTATGGCCCGCAACAGGTTAGATGCATTTTCTTTACAACTAGCGTGAGTCTAAAGTAGATAACAGTACTGAGAATTCATCACAGGGAAAGAAACTCTGTGGCTTCGCATTACCCTCGGTCAGAGTCAAATTTGAGGAGTATGAATACCTATAGTCAGTCAGGTTCACACATGATGTAAAGTCCTTATCTGTACAGCAGGCACCGACTAGTAACAGGACACAGCACCTCCTCTTCTCACCTCCAATGTGATACCCCATTCTACGATCTGAAATCTCTCTCCTCCAGGTGTGAACTCACAACATTAGCTCTCCACGGGATGCTGGGTGATGCTCCTTGACGTATTGCATTTCCCCATTTTGTGCCGCGACCCACCCAGTACCTGGAAGGATCATCACAAAACCATGCTGTGCTAAATATCAAAGTCTTGGAGTAGGTAACTTACCCCAGCTCCCCTAAGTCCCAGGCTGTGCGCGTGGCCTACGCTGCTACGCGCGCCACCCTACAAGCGCGCGTTCTCTCCCCTCCCGGTGGCAACAGTGCTTTCCACGGGGCCGCGCCAGACTTTTTGAGACCGTTGATTGGTCTTAGTCTGGGCCAACCGACAGCCAATCAAGCACGGGGAAGATGACATCACTAATTCTCCTCCCATCCCCCCACCCCAAACTTCCCTACTCCGGCTACCAGCAGCAACAACCGCGTGGGGGAGGGGTAAGAGAGTAGAACCGGTGAGGTCATTGTACCGCCCCAACTTCTGCTGATTGGCTGCGGGGCTCGCGGGTGGCGGTTGGCTGCTTGTCGCACCTCCCTCTCGGGCTAGCTACCACCGCCACTGAGAGAAGCCACCGGCGACGCCAGAGCTGGGGATCCGGGTGAGTCGGGGCCCTGGGTCTCAGATGTTCGTGGTGTCCAGAAAGACTCATGAGAAACTGCTGTTCCCGACTTTTTCTCCTCTCCCGATTTCTTTGGTGCTCTGGGTACTCTGTCACATGGGAGTTGTAGTCTGCCTTATACTGCGGACTACGGGCCAGAGACGTGAGAAGACTACTATTCCCAGCAGGCATTGCGACTAGCCGGTCAACAAACGCTCGGGCCACGCCTTCCAAGCCAGTTTATTGGAGAGTCCATCTATTAGTCCCGCCTTCCTTCATTTCATTGGCTACTGTCCTTCACAGAGGCTGGGTTCCGGCCTAGGGTGCATGGTGACTGGTTACTGTATCTGTCATTCAGCACGAATGTGGCATATATTTGGTCAAAGCTAGTGTCCATCATTCGTTGCAGGGCATGGCTCTAGATAGATCAGGCGGTCGTAGGCTTAGGTTAGTGTCGGTCCCGGAGGGAGGCCGGTCTCAAATTTTGCCCCACCCCCTAGCGTTGCAGAAAGGGCCCGATTGGCCGCTGTGAGCGTCGCTCGTCGTCGAGAGGCGGAGTTAACTATGATGCAGATATCTACTGGTCTAGCCCGGCGCCGGTCAGCGGGGTTGTGGCCGCTGATTGGCTAGTTGCTCCAGCTGTTGCAGGTCCATTCACCATTTTGTGTGTTGGAGTAAAAAAAAAAGGGAGAATCGAGAGGGAGAGCCGGAGGGGGGGCGGGGAGGGACCGGACCGGACTGAACCGGGGCCACGGCCCCCCGCCCCGAAACCCCGCTGAGCCCGAGGTGAGGGGCGGGGCCAGGGCTGACACGGGCAGGGGGTTGCGGGGGACTGGGGACTGAGGGGGGACAGGTGGCAGGGACAGGAAAGGGGTACAGGGGGAAAAGGGGTGGGCGGAATGATGGGAAGGGGAGACGGAGTGGAGGAAGTGGTAAGCAGGGGGGGTGGCAGAAAAGAGGTGATGAGGGAGGAGGGTAGGCAAAGAAGGAGAACAGGATTGGAGAGGCGACAGGACTAGATCAGGGTGACAGAGGGTGGGTACAGAGTTGGAGGGGGTGACAAGGAGAGTTGATGGGGAGAGAAGGTGTCAGGTCCAGAGATGGCTGACAGAAGAGTGACTGGGAGGAATAAGTGACAGATAAATGGGGTTTACAAGGAGGGTGTAATAGAGGAAGGGGGCCTAGGGCCTGTGGGAGAGGTAGAGGTGGTGACAGGATGAGAGAGAGAATGGCAAAGAAGCGAGTGCCAGGAAGGTCAGTGGGAGCACGGGGCTTGAGACCTCAAAGAGCCAGGGCCTGGGCTGGCCTGGCATTCCGAGCTGTAGCTCAGATTCTGAGGGAGGTGAGGGCCCACACGACCCTGGGTGGGAGTTGCTCAGAGAGGCCTGGACAGGAAGAGGATAGGCCGCAAAGAAGAGAAAGAGGCTAGACTTCTGGGTGAAGAGGCTAGGCTAAGCAGCAGGGTTTGGGGGTGCCAGGTGATGTGCTTGTATACCCTAGAGAATTGTGTTTTGGTACAGTGGAGGCTAGATCTCAGGCCCCAGAACTGTGGCCCAGCAGATGATGGGGCCTTCCAACTCCTGGGTACTTGAGTATCAGTTGCTGGGCCTTTGGGCTCTACCTGTGGTGACTCCAGGATTGGCCCATAGAAAGGGCAGGCCTGGGACTACAGAGTCCACAAGAGTAGCAGGCCCCAGGTAGGAAAATGAGAGGGCTGGGGTACCCATGAAGTCTGAAGACTGTCAGAGGTACCTCTCATAGTGTTTGACTTATGATCCTGGGGCCGCCCAGCCACTACAGAGCTCCTCTTTTGGCTTCTCAGTTTTTCTAAAACACTTCAGAGTAAAGTTTTTTTTTTTTTCCCTTTTCTTGTCTCAGGGCAGCTTGAAAGGGGGCGGGCAGTAACGATTGTTCAGGAAGTGGGCGAGGTTGGTCTGTTGGGGTTGTCCTGCTTTCTCTGACCTTATCCTACTTACCCCCACCTGGATTTGGAAGGCATATTGGGGGGGTTTAACTCAGCCACTCTACCAGAGCCAGGCTAGCTGGGGTAGAGATGCAGCAGGCTGGGGTGGAGGTTTGAGCTTGTGGGTATGATGCTGGTACTGGGGGGAGGGGAAGGCTCTCATCCAGTGGGACAGAGAAACCTTGGAGTGCAGTTCTGTGTCCCACTGTGTGATGACGTGTGCGTGCTTGTGTCTGTGCGCATGCGTGTGCTCCTGCACGGCCCTTTGGCAGCAGTGGGTATGAGCTGTTAGATATGTCCCTGCTTGCTCCCTGCCAGGATCTGGGGAGATGGCCATACCTGGCAGGCTTAGGGTGCAGAATGGGCAGCCATCCCCCAGTGCTTTAGCTGTCCTCTCCACACTATGCCTGGCCATGTCTGGCTGCCCAGAGGGGTGGAAGAAAGGGAGGGAGGCTCACATCACAGCTCAGTCACCTCCCTTTATGTGACTTAATGCTTATGTATGGATTTGCTTTTGAGTGAGCATGCCCTCTGGACAGTGACAGAGTAAGTGTGCCCTCTGGACCATGTGACAGGTGGCACACCGAAATGGTTAAGAACACAAGAGTCCAGAGCCAGATCGCCTGGGTTCAGACCTAGCTCTGCCCTTTCCTAGCTAGGTGATCTTGGTCAAGTTGCTTCATCTCTCAGCGCTTTTGTTTCATAAAATAAAAATGGGGCTGATGGTGCACTCACCTTTTAGGCTGTTGGAAAATGAAATAAGTTATTAAAGGCAAGCCGAGCGCAAGGCTCAGGACAAAGTGGGAACTGTCATGCTCCTCACATCCCTGTAGCAGCGGCAGTGTGTGCTGCATGTTCCATGTCCTTTGCAGAGGAAGCAGGAAGACGTGAATGTTCCCCGAGCAGCCAGAGTGTAGATGCTCAGGGGACACAGGTACCAGTCTAAGTCTGGGTGCTAGCCAGAGCCGTAGGGGTCCTGGGACTGAGGCACTGATCTCAGCAAGTAGGAAATCCTCGGGGACACTGAGCCTGGGGTAGTTCTTGAGTTCTTCCCAGTGATCTTTATCTGCTCTCCCATCTTGCAGGTGAACAGAAGATGAAGCCAATGAAAAAAGCATGCACTGGCCTTTCAGGTTCTGGCAACGGTAGCAAGTCCCCACCAGCTACCAGGGCTAAAGCTCTGAGGCGGCGAGGGGCTGGGGAGGGTGACAAGCCAGAAGAGGAGGAGGAGGAGGTACAGGCACAGCAGCAGCCGGAAACAGAAGAAGCTGAAGAGGGTGAGGAGGAAGCCAAGCAGGACCCTGAGACTGACAGGCAACCCCCAGAGCTGCACCCCACTGACCTGGCTCTAGGCCCAGCTGAAGACTCCAAAGGGGACGGTGAGGCGGGTCGCTGGGAGCCCTCACTCAGTCGCAAGACGGCCACATTCAAGTCCAGAGCGCCCAAGAAGAAGTACGTGGAAGAGCACGGGGGTGGCAGTGGTGGGGTGGCTGGGGCCCCTGAAGAGCGAGAGCAGACCCCTGAGGAGGTCAGCACACTAGGGGTGCCTCCTCGGCCACCCACTTCTGCCCGTTCCTCCTCCACTGACACAGCCAGTGAGCATTCAGCTGACTTGGAGGATGAGCCGGCGGAGGCTTGCGGTCCAGGCCCCTGGCCCCCCAGTGGCACCAGTAGTGCCTATGACCTGCGGCAGCTACGTTCCCAGCGGGTGCTGGCTCGGCGTGGTGATGGTCTTTTCTTGCCTGCTGTGGTGCGCCAGGTGCGCCGAAGCCAGGACCTGGGTGTGCAGTTCCCTGGTGACCGGTCTCTGACTTTCTATGAAGGGGTGCCGGGTGGTGGTATAGATGTGGTTTTAGATGCCACACCACCGCCAGGTGCTCTGGTGGTGGGCACTGCTGTCTGTACCTGTGTGGAGCCTGGCATTGCTGCCTACCGTGAGGGTGTGGTGGTAGAGGTGGCCACTAAGCCAGCTGCCTATAAGGTCCGCCTCAGCCCTGGATCCAGCTCCCAACTGGGCCCACCGAGCACCTTGCCACAGCCCCAGCAGCCACTGCATCGTGAACCCGAGGAGGCTGTGTGGGTGGCCCGCTCCAGTTTACGCCTTCTGCGGCCCCCCTGGGAACCTGAGGCCCTGCTGAGGAAGCCTGCCATAGTCCCTGAGGAAGAACAAGCTGAACCCGAAGCTGTCCTGCCGCCTTGCCCTGCTGTCCTGGACCCCAAACAGCCTGAGGATGCTGAGGTCTCCAAAATCAGCTTTGGTGGCAGCCTGGGGGCTCACTGTGAGGAGGGTGAAGAGAAGCACCCAGCAGCCCTGGGCACCCCATCCCTGCTTCCGCTGCCCCCACCTCAGCTCTTGTCACCTCCCCCCAAGTCCCCAGCCTTTGCTGGCCCTGGCCGCCCAGGTGAGCAGCCCTCACCCTGCCAGGAGGGGAGCCAGGGTGGCAGCCGGAGCAGCAGTGTGGCCTCATTGGAAAAGGGAGCTGCACCGGCTGCCCGAGCTCGCACACCATTGACAGCTGCCCAGCAGAAGTACAAAAAGGGTGATGTGGTCTGCACACCCAATGGGATCCGAAAAAAGTTCAACGGCAAGCAGTGGCGACGACTATGCTCACGAGATGGCTGCATGAAGGAGTCACAGCGAAGGGGCTACTGCTCACGCCACCTGTCCATGCGAACCAAGGAGATGGAGGGTCTGGCCGACAGTGGGCCAGGTGGGGCTGGGCGGCCTGCTGGTGTGGCAGCCCGTGAAGGTAGCACCGAGTTTGACTGGGGTGACGAGACATCAAGGGACAGCGAGGCCAGCAGTGTGGCAGCTCGGGGAGACTCTCGCCCACGCCTGGTGGCCCCTGCTGACCTGTCACGCTTTGAGTTTGATGAGTGTGAGGCAGCTGTGATGCTGGTGTCACTGGGCAGCTCGCGCTCAGGCACCCCGTCCTTCTCACCTGTGTCTACACAGTCGCCCTTTTCACCAGCCCCATCCCCCTCCCCCTCGCCACTCTTTGGCTTCCGCCCTGCCAACTTCAGCCCCATCAATGCCTCTCCGGTCATCCAGCGCACTGCTGTTCGCAGTCGCCACTTGAGCGCCAGCACCCCTAAGGCAGGTGTTCTGACACCACCAGATATGGGACCCCACCCACCACCACCTGCTCCCCGAGAGCGCCATTCCTCCGGCATCCTACCCACCTTCCAGACCAACCTGACCTTTACTGTTCCCATCAGCCCTGGGCGGCGGAAGACGGATTTGCTGCCCCACCCAGGGGCATTGGGAGCCCCTGGCGCAGCCGGTGGAGGAGCTGCCCCAGACTTCCCTAAGAGCGACAGCTTAGACTCTGGTGTGGACTCCGTGTCCCACACTCCTACGCCCTCCACACCAGCTGGCTTCCGGGCTGTGTCACCTGCCGTGCCGTTTTCTCGATCCCGCCAGCCTTCACCTTTGCTTCTGTTGCCTCCACCTGCCGGCCTGACCTCAGATCCTGGGCCTTCTGTGCGCAGGGTACCTGCAGTACAACGGGACTCACCTGTCATTGTCCGCAACCCCGACGTGCCACTGCCCTCCAAATTTCCTGGAGAGGTGGGCACGGCCGGTGAGGCACGGGCTGGGGGACCTGGGCGGGGCTGTCGTGAGACCCCAGTGCCCCCTGGGGTGGCCAGCGGGAAGCCTGGCCTACCCCCACCTCTGCCTGCCCCTGTGCCCATCACCGTGCCTCCAGCTGCGCCAACTGCAGTGGCCCAGCCGATGCCCACCTTTGGCCTAGCTTCTTCACCCTTCCAGCCCGTGGCCTTTCATCCCTCACCTGCTGCCCTGTTGCCTGTATTGGTGCCCAGTACCTATACCAGCCATCCTGCTCCCAAGAAGGAAGTCATCATGGGACGGCCTGGAACAGGTAGGAGGGCTGGTGGGTGGGCTAAAAGGCTTCACTGTGGACAGGGTCTCCTTCCGGTTGGGCTTTGCACAAGGGCCGCCTCTTTTCTATAGATGTCGCAGTGGGAATTCATATATCACACAAGAGACCGGGCTTTGAAGGCTCTGGCATTTCCATCGGCAGCCTGTTGGGAATGATTCTTGAGGGTCCATCAGTTAGCGAACCTCCAGAAAGCTCACCCTGTGGGGGTGACGATCCTAGGGACCACGCCCTCATCTTGGGGTCTGAACATGGGCATGGCTGTGATAAGCTCTGTTCTGGGCTCTCTCGCTATATTTTCACTCCCACCCCAAAACAGTACTCCCCACGCATGCTTCGTTCTAAACCCTCTGTAAGTCTTAGCTCATTTGGTCTTCACTGCAGTTCTCACAGGTGGGTGCTTGATTAGGCTTATTTAGTAGAAGCTGAGGCCACGTTAGTGACTTGCTCAAGGTCATGTGGCTGCTAAGCCCTGGAGCCAGCCTTCAGCCGGAGGAGATAGGCTGTCTCAGACCACAGTGCTGCAGTGCTGGGTTGCAAAAGAGACTTGAGATTAAAAGATCCTTTCCCAGGTGGTCAGGACCAGGACCGGACTCTAGTAAACCCATAGGTGCAGTCTGCCTCAGAGTGCAGGTGTGGTGGGCACTGTCCTGGGTGTGAGTCCATGGTGGCAGTCTTCAGGACAGGGCTTGTAAGCAAGAGTTAAAGGACGAGCCGGAACCAGCCATCACAGGGCTGGGGGTGGAATCGCCTGTAGGAAAGCTCTGAGGTGGAGGAATACAGCCTTGGAGAGGGTGGGTAAAAGCCTGTGTGCCACTGGAGTGGGCTGAGGGTAGGCCGAGGAGGGTGGCAGTGTGGAGATAGCACTAGAGAGCTAGAGGTCCCCTTTTACCTTTTCCTCTGTTGCCTACACCTGCTGGCCTGACTCCAACTCAAAGGGAGCGTGACAGAGATATCATCAGTCCCTTTACTAGCATTTTTTTTTCTTTTTTCTTTGGTATTAAGGATCGAACCCAGGGTCTTTACACTGGGGTATATCCCAGCCTCCTCCCACCCCCTTTTGAGACAAGATTGTACTATGTGGTTTAGGCTGATCTTGAACTTACTCTGTAGTCCAGGCTGGCCTCAAATTCATGTTGATTCTCCTGCCTCAGCCTCCTGAGTGCTGGGATTATTGGCGTGTGCCACCACACTTAGCTCATCTCAGCCTTTTATTTTTTTAATTTACTTTTGTTTTGTTTTGTTATTTTGGTTTTTTGAGACAGGGTATTGCTATATAGTTTAGGCTGGTCTTGAACTCCTACTGATACTTCTGCCTTAGCCTCCCAGGGTGCTGGGATTATAGGCATCTGCCACCATGCCCAGCTCATCCCAGTCCTTTAAAAATATTTAAATTTTGGGACAGGGTTTCTAAAAGTCTCTAAGTTGCCCAGGCTGGGCTCAAACGTGGTGATACTCCTGTCACAGCCTCCCAGAATACTGGGATTACAGCCTTATTTATTTATTTATTGATAGTCCTTTGCTATGCAGTTCATGGTGGCTTTCAACCCTGTAGTCAAGGCTGGCCTTGAATTTTCAGTGATCCTCCTTTCTCTGCCTCCCCAAGTGCTGGACTGCTGGGATTATAGGCATGAGTCACCATGCCCAGCCTTGTTGTATGTGGTTACCGAGAATCGAACTCAAGACCTTGTGCTTGCAAGGCAGAGGCTGGAACCACTGAGCTAAAATCTCCAGCCCTATACTTTTTGCTTATTTATCTACACACTGTTGGCGTAAGACCCACTCTGTGCCTGACCTGATGCTAGGTGGTGTCAAGGACATAGCCGTGCCTCAGGTGGCTCACAGCCCTTGGGGTAGAAAGACCTTCTCCAGGCAGTGACAGCCTAGAGTGGTCAGGGGTAAGATATGTAGGGGAGGTCCAGAGAATATGTGGAAGGCAACCAGAGAAGGCTTCTTGGGCCAGGGGCCAGAGGCTTGAGGAGTGAGACCTAAAGGCTGGCATACAGATGCAGGTGTGGTAAGGCGGACAGCAAAGACCTTCAGGAGAGGAAAAAGTTTGTGCAAAGATCTGGAGGCAGAAGCATCTGATTCCAGAACACTGAACGTGCAGTGTGAAGGGCTGTGGAAGGCGGGTGAGTGTTGGGATGTGCAGTTGAATCGGTGAGCAAGGGTCAGGTCGTAAGGGTCATTAGGCTCATCAGCCTTATCCTGAGGGCACTAGAGAGCCACAGAATGAATGATCGGATTCAACCCTCCAACACCCGGAGTACTTGAGACCAGAGGCAGGGCCACCATAGAGGAAGCCGTCTGGGGTGTGGGTTTGGGTAGGAGCTGCTGTGGCTTGGCTTGGGGTAAGGGCCAATTTAGTAAGGAGCTGGGACCTGCCCTCCCAGAATTCCAGCCCAGGCCTGTTTCAGAGCCAGCACAAGGGCAGCAGGGCCTATGCCTGCCACTCATGCTCATATAGTTAGGTTATCTCTCAGTCATGTGTCTCACTCCTCCCTCAACACCCAGCGCATTTGTTATTGTATTTGATGGAAGCAAAATCTCACAGGTAGCCATCGGCAGGAATTTCTGTCTAAACAGGTGGAAAAACAAGCAGAGAAGCAGAGGGTCTCCTACCGCCCCCTTGGGCCCACCCTCCATGTCCCCAGAGGCACAGCACTGCTCCTATAGCATCGCCTCAGGCCTTTCTCATTGCACTGGGAGGATGGGCTCTGCCACAGGTGATGTTGAGGTCTACCTGGCAGGCCCAGCAAGGGCTCTTCCCACCAGTTTCCAGACAAGGAAAAGTGGGTGCTGGACAAAAAGAAAGTCCTAATTGAGATCACCCAGGCTGGGAGGGAGGGGCAGGACTGGGCCTTGAACCTGGTCTCACAATCTCCAAATTGCAAGAGTCTCACTACCAAGAATTAGTAATGGCTTATGTTTGTGGTCACGCTTGTGCCTGGCACATTTTTCACGAGCCCTGTGGAGCATTTACTCACAGTGTTCTCGCAGTGCCTCGGGAGACCTGTATGACTATCACTTACCATGGACAGAGGAGGAAGCTGCAGCCAGGAGAGGCTGAGTGACTTGCCAAGGTCACCCTTGGGAAGAAAAGAGAGGCAGTATTTGAACCCAGCAGAACTGGTTTAAGATCCCAGGCTCTTATACATCTTCAATAATCATGAACATAATAGTAACACTTTATCAAGCGTATACCAGGTGCTCAGCCCCAGGCTTGGGGCCATTTCATCACACCTACCTAATGCTGGGAAGAAAGGATTATCAGCCATGTTGTCCAGAAGGCTGAAAAAAGGGAAGCCCTTCTTCAGAGGCCACCTGGTTAGCAGAACTTGTCCAGCGCCTCTCCGGGCAGTGGTGAGCAGTGCCTCCCTGACAACACCCCGGCTGCCCTGGTTCCAGCCATCCAGCCCTTTCATTCCTCTCCCAAAGGCTTCCCCCCACTCTGGGGAGTTGGCATCTTGGGGTTTACTCCTTCTGAGGCCCACATAGGGCTGACATGTCCAATGGCCTAGTAAGACCACAGTCTTGGCCCCTTCTGCCCACAGGTGCCAGAGTCTGACCCTTCAGCAGGTGTGAGGGGGCGGCCAGGCAGCCGGCCTGCTCCTGCCCCCTGCCAGGCAATTTGCTTCCGCTGGGGGACATGCTGGGGCAGGCTGCCGGCATTCTCCACATTCTGCTCATGGCATGGCCAGCCAGCTGCCATTGCCACCTCCCTTGGACTGTTCCTGCCTGCTCCCCAGGAGAAGAACATCTTCCCCCGCCCCTGGCAGCCGATAGCCGCAGCCCCAGAGGCCAGATGTCTCAGCCCCATTCCTGGCATGGTCTTCCTCCCAGCTCTCAGCTTCCTGCATGGCTTCCCCTTGTTGACAGGCATTGCTCCTCCCCGTGGGCTCTGGCCATCTCTGGGTTTCAGTATGTATGTCTCTCTTCAAGCCACTGAATGTCTAGGTGTCTTTTCCCCAGGGCTCCTAGTTCTCTATTTTTGGATCTACCTATCTCTCTCTAGACCTCTGTCTGCTGAATCTGGCTGTCCATGCCTTTGTGGGTTTGACCCTCCCTCCTCATCAGAGCTTTCCAACCCCGTTTCTTTCTGTTTTGCTCCCAGTCTGGGAGTTCTGAGTCTCCTGGGGGTCTGCCGTGATCTCCCCTCTGGCCCTCCCATCCCCACCAGTTAGAGAGTCCTCCTGCCCCATCCAGACGCCCACCTCTACTCTGTGCCTGTCATGTGCTCAGATCTTTTTAGTCAGTGGGCAGTTGCTAAGCACCAGCCCCGCTGTTCTCTTTGGGGAGTGTTGGGAGGTTGCTCCAGCCTGGGAGTCCTCTCTTGATCCTTCACAAATTAACAGCTTGCTATTGTTCCTGAAGTCAGCTGAGAAGTGTTGGGATTCACTTCGCAGACCCATCTCCCATCCAAGCACCTGTTCTTCAGACAAGCAGGAAGGTGGGGGCCGAATGGATCAAGCTAGGAGATCCGGCTGTGGGAGTGGCAGGAAAGCAGCTCCTGTGCCCACCCACTTGCTAGAGGGCATGACCCAGGTGAACCCCTACCTCTGGCTTCCAGAGGACAGATTTGGTGCCAGCTCAGAGATAGGCAGTACCTTCCAGTTATACCTGGGCAGATGGGAAAAATGAGGCCCAGAGAAGGGTAGAAGGGAAAGAACCTGGGTCTTCTCACTCCCAAATCCAGTTTCTGTCCCATTATAATTTGCATACCCTCAAGCAATTAACCCCCTCACTGCTACCTTCCTCTTTCTCCTGCCAGGTGCAGGGCACAGCGATCCTTGGGGAAAGCAGCTCAGGTCAATGGAGGTGTGGATGTAGGCCCAGATAAGGATGAGCTGAGGTAGCAACTGACTCGTGGAAGGCTCAGGTAGGGGTTTCCTTGGAGGTGACATTTGAGCTGAGGTATGCTGAAATGAGCAGATTTAAGAGTAGTGAAAAAAGGCAAGGGCAGTTAGTTCAGACAGCTGCATAAGCAAAGGCCAGGAGGGGTGCAGGTGGATGAACTTTGAATGGCTAGTGGAGACGGAGTTGACACTGGGGCATGGGTTTGTGGGTGGGTGCCAAGCAGAGCATTAATACCGGACTGAGAAGACTAGGGCTGGTAAAGTGCCAGGAAAGGGTTTAGAGTAGGTAGAGGTTAGATCTAAGTGTCAAAGATCCCTGGAGGGAAAAGAGGCCCTAGAATGGGAAGAAGGCATGAGTTGGGGAGAGGGAGGTTTCCTGATGTTGCAAGGATCAAAAACTAAGTCTTAGTAACTTAGTGGAAGAGACCTCGGCTGCCCACTCCAGCCCTAACCCCTCCGTGTTTAACCTCCCCCAACAGTGGTGCTTCGAGGGGTCAGGCTGCCTCCTGGTGGTGGCCTGCGGTGGGACGTCAGGCGCGCGCATGCGCCTCGGGGAAGGGGGGGGGGTCGTTTCCCGCCTCCCCTCCTTCCCCACCCCCTCCGCGAGCCCAGGAATTAATGGCTCCATTAGTGGCCTGGAGGGAGGCGCATTAGCGGCGACGACGGCGTCTGGCTCCCATTACCACCGGCGGCAGCGGCTGCACCGCAGGCGGCTGTACCCTAGCCTGCTGCGCCGCTGCCTCCGCCCGCACTGTCCCCTGATCCCGCTCCCCGTGAGGGAGCAGGCGGAGAACCCTGTCTCTCCATTTCCGCAGAAAAGCTGTTCGTGAAAGTAGTCGGACGTATCACCTCCTCACTACGAGGTGCTATCCCTTTCAGAGCCCCTTGCCCGCGTGGACGGCCAAGCGGCGCATTTGGTGCTTTGTGTATTCAGACAGGCACGGGGTGGAGAGCCGCGCCCAACTCCAGTAGACACCCAGGGGTGCAGGTTCCCGCGCGCCCCTGGGGTAGGTCCGTGGGTCGGGCCTCCGTCCTTCTCATTGGCTGCCGTCGCGACCGCCGACCGCCGATTGGCTGAGGCCCTCTCCCTCCGCCCATGAGCTGTTAACCCCCGCGCCGCCACAGCTTCTGGCTGGGTGTCTGCTCCCTAGCCCAGTAGACAACTCGGGTGCCAGCTGGCCCGCGCCCCACCGCGGCCCGCGTGGGTGTCAGGCCGGCCAAGTGCCCGCCCGCCCTCCCAGCACAAAGCCGCTTTGTGGGTCCTGCCCTGAGCTGGCTGGGGGCCAAGCGGCGAGTGGAAAATCTCGTGAGCACTTGGAGGGGAGGGGGAACGCAGGGCGGCGCCCCCTCCTCCGCCCCCGCGGTGGCGCCTCCCGCAGCCAGTGCGACCAGCCTTCCCAGGGCCGACGCCTGTACTCCCCCCACCCCTAGCGCCATTGCCGCACCTTCCTATCCCCAAACTCCTGTTTCGCCCTCCGTGCGTGGCCTGTCCTTCTCCCAGCCCCCGGGGACCCTCCCCATCTCCTTGCCTCTCTTTCCCTTCTGGTCCCCCTGCCTACCCCAGCCCCACTCACACTGACTCACCCTGGCGCTATTTTTAGCCCCCATCCCTGCAGAGCCGAGCCAGCCCAATCATGGGCTTGTTCCCCAGGCAACCCTGGCCGTCGCCGACGCCGCCTGGGGGTGGGTGGGTGGGTGTGTATACGGAGAGCGGGTGAGGGGAGCTGGGGACACGGGGTGGTGAGCCGAGGCGGGTGCCCAGAGCGAGAGTAGGGTGGGGTGCTGTGGGCAGCCGGCGGGGCACGGTGCCTTGCAGGCTCAATAAATGGGGCCCGTGAGTTCAGAGAGTGTCTGCACGTCCCCCAGTCTGTCATCAGCCCTGAGTGCTCGCCCCGGGCGGCTGGGCAGGCCGTGGCCTGTACCACCGCGGTGGCTGTTGGTGTCTCCGTCTGGGCTCCCTGTCCCTAGGCTAGGGTGAGGGGGTGCGGTAGAAGCTGGTTAGGGCCAAGTCTTTTGTAGCGTTGGTTGGGGGTGGCTGCCCGTAATCCTGCTTGATACCTGCCGTCAGTGAACCATGGCTGTCTCCGTCTGGGCTGGGGCCCTTGTTTGGGGAACCTCTCAGCCGTTTTCAACCAGGGAGGCCCCATTAGGGTTGGGGATGGCTGGAGAAGGGAGGGAGCTGTGCGGGGTGGGCCCGGCTCCCTCCCCTTCACTCCTGGTCCACCCCCACCCCGGGTTCCTCCACCCCGAACAATGGAAGCTAAGTATAGGGCTGGCCCAGAGCCCAGGGCAGGGGGGGGCCCTTCCCGCCCAGATTCCTGCCCCTCCCTGCCCAACTGGGTCCCTGCTTGGTAGTACCCTGCCCCGCAAGGGGCCTCTTCCCATCTTTTTTCCACAGCACTGTGTCTGCTACCAGATGTATAACCTCCCCAGATGTGTGGGGCCCTCTTCCACTGCTGTACCATCCCGGGCTCTCTTTCTCCCCCAACAGAAGTGGGGGAGCAGGGCTTCCTGAGCTCTGTCCCAGGGGTGCCCTGAAGTAGGGAAGGGGTTAACTTGCCGATAGGTGACTCACTCACCGGTGGGGAGGGGAGGGGAGGGGGTCACATTGATCTCAGACCGATTTCTGCCTCACGTTGCAGTCCCTGGGGCAGTGAGGTAATGGAGGGTCTGAGTCTAGGCTGCACGAAGAAGAGGGGGCAGTCACCTAATAGTCCCTGCGGCAGCCCCTTCAGGCTCGCAGCCAGGCCTCTGGCCCTCCCGTCTCTGTAGGTCAGGGGGTTACCGGCCTCCTTTCCCCCCTGGAGATCAGGTTACCCGGGCTTTTCCCCCTCTCCCTTGCCGCCTGTAGCCCGTAGCCCTGTCCCTGTCGTACCTGGGGTAGGCTGAGGAAAGCTTTGTGATTCTTTCTGTTCAGGACCTTCCTCAACCTGTGTAGGAGCCTAGTGTTGGTCGTCTGAGTCTGTGCAGCCTTTACCTGCTCAGGTGTGAAGCAGACTTCTACCTTTTCCAGTCTGGGCCCCAGGGCCCTTCTCTGGTGATTCAGGGCCTCTGTGTCTCTGCCTGGGGGACCCAGATCCATCTCCCTGTGTGCCTGCTTTTCTTTCCTTTTCTTTTTTCCTCGTGGTCGTGCGGGGATCCACCCAGGGTTTCACTAGGCTCCTTGTTTATCTTTCTCTATGTCACCTGTCTGTCTGTATCACTGTTTGGGCAGATTCCTGGGCCTCTTTGGAATTCCCTGCCTGTGTCCACCTTTAAGTAATAGCGAGAGAGCTCAAGGTGGGACACGGGGATGTTAATGTTCTGGCTGCATGGTCATGATCAGGCACACTTTTTAAGTCTCTGAGTCGAATTTTGTCATTGAACAATGGGCAAAATAATTTGTCTCCCTAGGTAGTTGTGAGGGTTCAGAAAAAAAAGATAATACAAACAACTAACAGCAGCCCCTTGCTCGTGGCCCTCTTGGGGAGAGCGCGTCGTGTTTGGGCGATGGCCGTGGTACCCTGCGCCCCTGGCCCGCACTGCTAGCGCCAGGGCCTGAGTGTCAGGGGAGCCAGGCTGTGCCGCTCAGTGGTGTCACCGAGCCAGCCGGAAGGTGGCAAACCTGAGTGACCTGGTGCTGATGTGCAGTTTCCTAGAGGGTGTGCGAGGTCAGTATGATGGTGTCTCAGATTTAGGGGGTTGGGGGTTCCGCAAGAGTGCTGAGGACTGGAGAATGGGGTGGGGGGGACTTTGGTGTGTGTAGTAGACGGCCAGTAGTTGTGCTCAGGTCTGTTTGATATGGTTATTTAAAAAACTTTTAATTTATTTCAGCACTACGTAGGGATTGAACCCAGAGTTTGAAGCATGTTAGACAAACAGCCTGCCATTCGGCTTCATCCCCAGCTTCTGATGTGTTGCTTGTATGATTCCTGTGGGCTGGTGGAGGTGTGAGGCATGTGTGACAGAACATAGATGGGTGGGAATCGTCTGCATGGTGGCCGGTGGGGAGTGAAGGCCCACAAGTGTGTGAGGTAATGTGTCCATGGGAGCAGGTGTGTGAACCTTAACTTTGTGTGACGATGAGTGTAAGACAGAGGGCACACGGTGCCTGTGCTGTGTGAGCGATAGCCCTAACCCGGGTGTAAGGGATAATGGGTGTGGCGTGAAAAGTCTGTGAGGAGTGTGTGGCTGTGTATGACAGTTGGGAGGGGTCAGGGATGGCTTGCCCAGCCCTGCGTGGATTGTCTGCCCAGAAGCCTCGCGCATAAGCATGTTGCTTGCGCGGACTGGCCACAGCACCACATTCAACCCCCGGCCTTTGCAGCAGAGCGCCCCGGACCGCCCCCCCTGGCTCGCTGCCTTTACTGCAGTGCGCCCTCCCTGGCTCCCTCCTACCCCGGGCCCGCCCCCGGCCGGCTCGGGGCCAACCGGAGTCAGCCCCGCCCTGCCTTGATTTGCATATGACTGACGTTCCCTCGGGGCGGCCAATGGGGGCGGGTGCGGCGGGGCCTGACCTGCGCGCGGCAGCGACAGCCAATGAGCTCACGCGCGGGGGGCCGGGCTTGCGCGGAAGGCCGCGGGGGAAGCGGGGAAGGGGCGGGGGGAGGCGCCGCGGGGGGAGGGGAGCGCGTAGTAGTGGCGGGGCGGGGAGGCGGCGGTTCTTCGGCGCGGGGCTCTCGGAGCGCACGGACGTACGCACGCTGGTCCATCTGCTCGCCCAGGGCCGGAGGTCGACCCGGCGCTGAGCCTCGTCCAGGGGCCCGGAAAGGCGGGGCGGCGGCGCCAACAGCCGGGGCGCGCAAGGCCAGGGCCGTTACCCGCCGGAGCTTCGAGGGAGGGAGGGAGCGAGCCAGCGAGCGGAGAAGGGAGGGGGCCGCCCCCGCGCACGCGCGCCGCGCCCCGCCCCGCTCCGCCTGCCCCGCCCGCCGGACTCCTCGAGGGAGGAGGGAAAGGGAGGGGGCGGCGCCGATGGCCCCCCGTGCTGCGCGCCCCGTGACGGCCCCCGCGCGCGCCGGGGGGCGGGGCGGGGCCGGCGATCGCTGACCTCCCCCGCCCCCTGGGCGGTGGGAGGCAGGCGACGCTGTGCGCAGGCGCACCCAGCAGAGACCCCCGCGTGGGGCAGACTAAGGGGTCGGCGGGTGGGGGGGGGGCATGCGGCGACGGCCTTCGGCTCCCTTCGGGCCCAAGCAGCAACGGCCGCGGAGCTCGCTACGGGTGGAGCGGCGTCGGCCTCTGAGGAGGTGCGAACGTCTACCGGGCACCCCCCGCGCCGGACCATGTACTCAGCGCACAGACCCCTGATGCCCGCGTCCGGCGCGGCCTCCCGTGGCCTCGGCATGTTCGGTCAGTAGCGCCCGGGCCCTGGGACTCTAGGGGTCAGGTTGTCGGTGTGCTAAGTGCGGTGTAACGGTGCTGGGGCTAGCTGTAGTACCGGAATGATAGAGGCAGAGTAAAGGGGAAAGTTAGAAAGGCTGGCTGGATCCTGTGGTTGGTGATGGCAGGTGGGAGTGTAGTGGAGCGAAGGCAGTGAGGAGTGGGGAGTTCCAGGGGACAGGTGTGGTGTTTAAGTGATGGGGTGGAGCAGGTCCTTTCTATTGGAGGCGAGGAGTGTGGGTAAAACTGGCTTTGGAATCTCGGTTAGAATACATGCAGTCTGAGACCTGGTGGTGGAAGGTGTGGAATTGAGATAGGGTAGGGGCTCTGAGTACAGGGCCAAGTACGGGGCTCAGGAAGTGAGTGAAGCACTGTTGCTCCAAACAAACCATAGGTTGGCGTTTTTGTAGTGTGCTTTGGTGAGAGGGAGAGACCTAGACACCTGAAAGGTGGTTCACTGGGGAGGAAACAGGACCAAAAGGAGGACTATCCTCGATGTGTGCTGAGCCTTTCTTCCCCGCTTCTTAGAACACATGGGGGCCCAGATGGAAAGATCTTTGTGAGAGAGGAACAAGTCCAGGTCCCTGGGGGCTCTTTATGGTGTTGTAACGCCCAGCAGGCTTTTGTGCTTAGGGATAAAGGACAGGGTTGTTACAAAGTCTCGAGTGCCCTCCAGTGCTGTTCATCCTGATTCATGTTCGATTTCCTTCAGGATTACTTTTCCTCAGAATCAGATCTTGGGGCCAGTTGCAAACCTTGAGCTCACTCAGTCCAGGCTTCTGAAGGCATTGGTGGTGGGGGGCTACATCAGGTCTGGCTGATCTGGATCAAGGGGAGACCTGGGAGGATGAAGACCAGTGCTAGGGCGTTTCCCTCTTTCCCTCCTTGTCATCTGTCTTCCCCTAGGCAGGGGCCTCTCAGCTGCTCTGCTGGTTCCACTTCCCTTGGTGAGCTGGGCAGTGACAGGGGAAGCCCACTCCCAGCCTTGGACCGCCCTTAGAGCTCAACTCTCGCCTAAGAGTTGCCCTCCTGTCTTTCAGCTTTGGGGGTTAAAGGTTGGATCTGGGATGACCCCCAGTGAAAAAAGCGTTTTTCTCTGCATAGCCTTGAGGAAACACCTGCCACTTTTGCTCTTTGGGCAAAGACTTGTAACAGTTCTTTTTTTTGGCCCCATTGTCTGTGCCTTTTCTCTTGAGGAGTTTGCCACACCTTTGCTTCTTTCTGGGCAGGAAGGCTGGACACTGGGCTGAAGATGAGTTCAGGCGTTGGGAAGGGAGGTTAGAGCCTCTTTATGAGCAGTGGAGTCTCTTTAGGAGGCAGAGAGGAAAAGCCATTGGTGCCATGTGGACTCCACCCAGGAAGGGCACATGTGTCAGGAGGAGAAAGGCGAGGAAGACCTCACATACCAGAGCACCATGGAGAATGGATGGAGAATTGGGGGAGGACAGGCCCCTTGGTCTCAGGAGACTGTGTCAGGTGGTAACATGGCTGCTGGTCGTGCGGTGTGACTGGTGTGTGTGTGAGGGGTCCCCCCCCCACCTGGTAGATATCTTGGGGGCCAGGGATTTAGCTCAGTGGTTCTAGTAACTGCCTAGCAAGTGCAAGGTCCTGAGTTTGATCCTCAGTAACCACATACCACGATGCTGGGGGGGGTGACTCACGCCTGTAATCCCAGCTCTCGGGAGGCAGAGGCAGGAGAATTGCTGTGAGTTCAAGGATAGCTACATAGTGAGCTCAGGGCCAGCCTGAACTACAAAGTGAGACCTTGCTCGAAAAAAAAAAAAAAAATGTCTTCAGGGAGCCAAGAGTGTGGAATGGCTGCTGAGTATGACCAGTTTTGTGGCAGTAGCTAGTCATCCCTCTGCCTGGTCCCTGGTGGTAGGGCTAGTTAAGTAGAAGGTGCATTTGTTTTCATTTTTGCTAAATCTAAAGACCTTTCAGGGAGAATTTTTCCTGAATGACATCTCATAGACTAGCCCAAGAGGTTCTAGGGTAGAGGAAGATGGTGTGAAAAAAGGGTGAAGCTAACTTGTCCGGGATACGGAAGAATTCCAGTTGGGGTTCGAGCCAAGCTTCCTGCGTGCTCACCTGGCTCACTGGGCTCCTTCCCACAGTGTGGACAAATGTGGAACCTCGCTCTGTGGCTGTGTTCCCCTGGCACTCCTTAGTTCCCTTCCTGGCACCCAGCCAGCCAGACCCCTCGGTGCAGCCAAGTGAGGCCCAACAGCCTGCCAGCCACCCAGTGTCCTCCAACCAGAGCAAAGGTGAGGTGACGGGCCTGTGGGGCGGCATGGAGATTGGAGGGGGCACAGTGGCCCAGGAGCCCTCTGATGCACCTCTCTGCCCCCAGAACCTGCTGAGTCAGCAGCTGTTGCTCATGAGCAGCCACAAGGAGGGACAGGAAGTGCTGACCCAGGCCGGCCCCCTGGAGCCACCTGCCCTGAGAGCCCAGGTCCTGGACCTCCACATAGTTTGGGAGTGGTGGAACCTGGTAAAGGCCCTCCTCCCACCACTGAGGAGGAGGCCCCTGGCCCCCCAGGAGAACCCCGGCTGGACAGTGAGACAGAGAGCGACCATGATGATGCGTGAGTGTTCTAATGCCTGGGACAAGTTGAGAGGGGAAGAGAGTGGTTAGGGAGATGGTCCTCACTGTACCTGTTGTTCCTCCCAAGCTTTCTTTCCATCATGTCTCCTGAGATCCAGTTGCCTCTGCCACCTGGTAAACGTCGGACCCAGTCGCTCAGTGCCCTGCCTAAGGAAAGAGATTCGTCTTCCGAGAAAGATGGACGCAGCCCCAACAAGGTGCCTCCTCTTCACCAGTCCCCTGTTCTCACTGTGGTCACCTGTGGCTGGTCCTAACTCCTACTCTGGGCTGTGTTTACTGCAGCGGGAGAAGGACCATATCCGGCGGCCCATGAATGCCTTTATGATCTTCAGTAAGCGTCACCGGGCCCTGGTCCACCAGCGTCACCCCAACCAGGACAACCGGACTGTCAGCAAGATCCTGGGCGAGTGGTGGTATGCTCTGGGGCCCAAAGAGAAGCAGAAGTACCATGACCTGGCCTTCCAGGTAATTCCTCCTCTTTTTGACTCTTCCTCATTTCCTCTGGTGGGGTGAATGAATGGAATGAAGGGTTGCCCTGCCCTCTCCTGCCAGGTGAAGGAGGCCCACTTCAAGGCCCACCCAGATTGGAAGTGGTGCAACAAGGACCGAAAGAAGTCCAGCTCAGAGGCCAAGCCCACGAGCCTGGGGCTGGCAGGCGGGCACAAGGAGACTCGGGAGCGGAGCATGTCGGAGACGGGCACTGCCGCCGCCCCTGGGGGTTAGTCAGCCCCTTGGCTGTCCCATCCTGCCAGCTCTCTCTCTGAGAGCTGCCGGCTACCCCTTTGCTTGCTCACCCCCTTCCCTAGCAGTTCTGTTTTTTGTTGCTTTTATTTGAGAATGGATAATCATAAGGAAACTAGCAATTCATGCAAAGGAGTAAGGGAGATATAGGCAGAGAAGATAATCTGGCAAAATTATGCTGTAGTGTATTGCTCACCTAAGCAGGCCAGGCACTATGGCAGATCACCATAGTGGAACATGTATTTACTCTCGCTCAAACCCATACCCATACCGGCTGTGGTGGTGCACACCTGGAATCCTATCACTCATGAGGCTGAGGCCGGAGGATCACCGCAAGTTCACGGCCAGCTTGGGCTACATCCTGAGTCAAGGCCAGCCTACACAGTCAGACCCTGTCTCAAAAACAAGAAAAACCACACTCATTTTCAGATAAGGTTCAGAGAGGCAAAGTCAACTTGCTTACAGTAGCGCTTTAGTAAGTACCACAGCCGGAATGTAAACCCCATCTTGGCTGGTTCCCAGGACCATGGCTGGAACCGTTGCTGCTCATGGATGTACTGACAGGCTGTTTACTAAACGAGAGTGTCTGGGGTGCATGGCAGTGTTCTGGGGTTCTTCTGGTTTGATCCTGTGGATACATATGGCTCTCCACCTCTGAGCTTGGGTACATTGTTGCCTCTCTGGGATAAGAGAGCTGAGGCGCAAGTAGGCCAGTGGTTAGCCAGACAACATCACAGGCTGCTCTCCAGGCTTGTGCTCACTCTGAGGAGGTCAGCCTCCCAGGGGCTGGGCCTGTTTCCTGCAGTCCCAGAGGGCAGGCACCAGCGTGACCGTGATTCTGGGCTGCTTGCTGGTGTTTTTCCCCCCACTAGATGGCTCAGGAATTCCATGGCTGCTTCTGCCCAGTGTTTAGAAACATCTGTGAGTGGTTTGGCCAGTCCAGGTTTGGTGAGGAGCTTCATGATTCTCTGACAGCCACTCTCCCTCTCCTTCACAGTGTCCTCTGAGCTCCTGTCCGTTGCAGCCCAGACACTCTTGGGCTCAGACACCAAGGCTCCGGGGAGTAGCTCCTGTGGAGCAGAACGGCTGCACGCAGTTGGAGGACCTGGCTCAGCCCGACCCCGAGCCTTTTCCCACAGTGGGGTACACAGCCTGGACGCTGGGGAAGTAGACAGCCAGGCACTACAAGAACTGACTCAGGTTCGGGGTGTAGGTCACCAGTAGGGGGGAGGGAGGGCTTGCTCGAGCAGCAGACCTGTCTGAACCTTCTCTGCCACCTGTCTTGCAGATGGTGTCTGGCCCCACATCGTTCTCTGGCCCAAAGCCTTCCAGCCAATATGGGACTTCAGGCCCTTTTGCAACTCACAGTGAGGGAGGCAGCTTGGCCGGTGGGCGGCCCCCACTGCTGCCCACCCGAGCTTCTCGTTCCCAGCGTGCAGCCAGTGAGGACATGACCAGCGATGAAGAACGTATGGTCATCTGTGAGGAAGAAGGGGATGACGATGTTATTGGTGAGCAGTGCAGGGCCCGTAATCCTGCTGGGGACCAGTGGGCTGAGCCACGGAGGGACGGGAGGGTCCAGGCTGCCAGGGCCTGTTTATGCATTTTTGTTCATGTTTGCTGATGACTGCATGCCATCAGTTGGGGGCCCTGCTGAATAGACCGGGGGATCTCCAAATGCTTAGGCAGGATGTGAGCTGTGTTAGCACAGTGGTCCATGTTGCTACCCACATGCTGCCGGTGTGGGGCAGAGCTGAGACTGGAGTGCAGGTTCCCTCCTGGGTAGCCCTGTGCTCGGCTTCTTTCCCACAACGTTCCTTCTGTCCCTCAGCTGATGATGGCTTTGGTACCACTGATATTGATCTCAAGTGCAAGGAGCGGGTGACTGATAGTGAGAGTGGAGACAGCTCTGGGGAGGACCCAGAGGGTAACAAGGTGAGGCTTGGCACCGGGCCACAGTGTGTCATCCCGTCATTCTCCAGGAGGGGACAATGTCTGCTTCTGTCTCTGTATCTGAGCGTTTGACCTGGGAGAGACTGAGGTCTGAAGAGGGAAAGCTGCTTGGCCTATGGCACGTGGGATCATGGATGGATAAACTTAGGCCTTTGGCTGTCAGGATGCTGGGGCAGGTGGGGGTATGTGCGGTGTGTGCATGCGTGTGTGCATGTGTGTGCACGTGCTTATATATCCGTGATTCAGGTTTCTTTCTTCCTTTTGCCCAGGGCTTTGGCCGAAAGGTGTTCTCACCTGTCATCCGTTCTTCCTTCACCCACTGCCGTCCAACACTGGACCCTGAGCCTCCAGGGCCCCCAGATCCACCTGCAGCTGCAGCCTTTGGCAAAGGCTATGGCCCTACCCCGTCTTCCTCCTCCTCCTCCTCCTCACTCGCTGCCTCAGCCTCAGTAGCCAACTCCTTCTCACTGGGCTCTGGAACCTTCAAAGCCCAGGAGTCGGGTCAGGGCAGTGCATCAGGCCCACTCCGGCCTCCACTCTCTGGGGCTGGAGGCCCAGGGACACCTTCCAAGGTCACTCGGTTTCTCCCAACGGATCCTGCCACCTTCCGACGCAAGAGACCTGAAAGTGTTGGGGGCTTGGAGCCACCAGGTCCCTCAGTTATTGCGGCACCTCCCAGTGGGGGAGGAAATATCCTGCAGACATTAGTCCTGCCTCCAAACGAGGAGCGGGAGAGCACTGGGGGCCGAGTACCCTTGGCCCCGGCCCCATCACTGGCCTATGGGGCCCCAACAGCCCCTCTGTCCCGCCCTGCTGCCACCATGGTCACCAATGTAGTGCGGCCTGTCAGCAGCACTCCTGTGCCCATTGCCTCTAAGCCCTTTCCCCCCTCTGGCAGGGCCGAGGCATCTCCAAATGACACAGCAGGTGCCAGGACTGAAATGGGCACTGGGTCTCGGGTACCTGGGGGCTCACCGCTGGGTGTCAGCTTAGTGTATTCGGACAAGAAATCAGCAGCCACCTCACCAGCCCCACACTTGGTGGCTGGGCCCCTGCTGGGCACTGTGGGGAAGGCACCTGCCACTGTCACCAACTTGCTGGTGGGCACCCCAGGCTATGGGGCTCCTGCTCCCCCTGCTGTTCAGTTTATTGCTCAGGGGCCCCCTAGCAGTGGGACCACTGTAGGCTCAGGAGGAGGTTCTGGAAGTGGCCCCAATGGGCCAGTCCCCCTGGGCATCCTGCAGTCAGGTGCACTGGGCAAGGCTGGGGGAATCACCCAGGTACAGTACATCCTGCCCACGCTGCCTCAGCAGCTTCAGGTGGCACCTGCCCCAGCAGCAGCCCCGGGGACCAAGACAGCAGCTCCCAGCGGCCCTGCACCCACCACCAGCATCCGTTTCACCCTCCCACCGGGCACTTCCACCAACGGCAAGGTCCTGGCCGCCACTGCACCCACTCCTGGCATCCCCATCTTGCAGTCCATACCCTCTGCCCCACCTCCTAAAGGTGAGGCATGGGCTGCTGGGCAGCACAAGGACTGGGACTGTGGGCTTGTTGGGCTTTATTGTAACTTTCTTTTCTTGCGTCTTTAACTTCCAGCCCAGTCAGTTTCTCCTGTGCAGGCCCCACCCCCAGGTGGCTCCACCCAGCTGCTGCCTGGGAAGGTACTAGTACCCCTGGCATCCCCTAGCATGTCAGTTAGGAGTGGAGGGACTGGCCAGCCACTGCCCCTGGTGAGCCCGCCATTCTCAGTACCTGTGCAGAACGGTGCCCAGCCACCTAGCAAGGTAAAGGCATGTTTATTGGCCTTGGCTCTGCCTTTCTCCTGTTGTGTTTCCTGTCTTCTACTGTTTGTGTGACTGTTTCCTGCAGTCACTTCTGTTTTTCTTTCTAGAACTCTGTCTTGGCTTCTTCATGACACCTGTGCAGCCTCTCGTTTTTTAAATCCCTAGTGTCTGTACCTTACTCTTTTTCTGTGTCCTCACCTTTTGCCATCTTTCCCATGCTGTCTTAATACCCAATTTGAGTCCCCTGCTTTTGCGTAGTGACACATCCTAGGTGTCTGTCCTTCACCCTGTCCTGTGGGTTCTTTTACCCACAGATCATCCAGCTGACTCCTGTGCCCGTGAGCACACCCAGTGGCCTGGTGCCACCCTTGAGCCCAGCCACTCTCCCTGGACCCACCTCACAGCCTCAGAAGGTCCTGTTGCCCTCCTCCACCAGGTGAGCAGCTGAGTGCTCCCCGGGGAAGGTAAGGGGCAGGGTAGGACAGGGCAGGCCAACTTACTTACTTCATTCTCTTTTGTCTCTGTGCAGAATCACCTATGTGCAGTCAGCAGGCGGGCACACGCTGCCTCTGGGCACCAGCCCCACATCCAGCCAGGCTGGAACAGTTACCTCCTATGGGCCCACAAGCTCTGTAGCTCTGGGTTTCACTTCCCTGGGGCCCAGTGGACCAGCATTTGTGCAGCCCCTGCTCTCAGGTAAGGGGCAGCTTGGCAGAGAGCACTGGGCACTTGTGGGGCTGAGACAGGTCAGGCCTAACTCAGTCCCCTGCCTCTTTTTCTGTTTCCCAGCAGGCCAAGCCCCCCTGCTGGCTCCTGGCCAGGTGGGCGTGTCACCTGTGCCCAGCCCCCAGCTTCCTCCTGCCTGCACAGCCCCAGGAGGTCCTGTCATAACAGCATTTTACCCTGGCAGCCCTGCACCCACCTCCTCAGCCCCCCTGGCCCAACCCTCCCAGGCCCCCCCAAGCCTGGTGTATACTGTGGCCACCAGCACCACCCTGCCTGCTGCCACGACCATCCTGCCCAAGGGCCCACCAGTCCCTGCCACTGCCACCCCAGCCCCCACTAGCCCTTTCCCTAGTGCCACAGGTGGGTGTCAGACCAACCCGGGGAAGGAAGGGTGAGTTGGGGCTGTGGGATTGGTCCTCATTCAGGCCTAACCCAGCAAATGTTCTCCCCACCAACAGGTTCTATGACCTACAGCTTAGTGGCCCCCAAGGCCCAGCGGCCCAGCCCAAAGGCCCCCCAAAAAGTGAAGGCAGCCATCGCCAGCATTCCTGTAGGTTCCTTTGAGGCAAGTGCCACTGGGAGGCCTGGTCCTATGCCCCGGCAGCCTCTGGAGTCTGGTGCAGCCCGAGAGCCAACTGCCCCAGAGTCTGAGCCAGAAGGGCAGCCTACACTGCCGGCCTCTGCACCACCCCCAGAGACCTGGCCTCCGACAGCCCGGAGCAGTCCCCCACCACCTCTGCCTGCGGAGGAACGGACTGGTTCCAAGGGCCCTGACACTGTGGTGAGTGTCCAGAGGTTCTGGGGCTCCCCCTGGTGCCCATCCTGCTGCCCACTGCCCTTGCTTTTCTGCCTTGTTCCTCTTTCTTCCATGCCTGTATGTTTGTCCTGCCTGTCTGTTGTATCCCTTCCACCTGGGATCCAGTTCCGGCTTTGTGGAAGCCATCTGACGGGGTGATTAAGGATCTGTGTGTTGAGCTGTCCAGAATTCTGGCTGTTGCCCCAGTGGGTCAGCCCAGTGCTTTTCTCCCTGCTTGTCCCTACCCCAGGCCGGCAAATTCCCCAGCTCATCCTCAGACTGGCGTGTCCCTGGGATGGGCCTGGAGAGCCGTGGGGAGCCTCCCACTCCTCCCAGTCCGGCGCCAACTCCAGCTGCAGCCCCGGGTGGCAGCAGCAGCAGCAGCAGCAGCAGTGAGGGCAGCAGTGGGAGGGCGGCCGGGGACACACCTGAGCGCAAGGAGGCTGCTAGTACTGGCAAGAAGGTGAAGGTGCGGCCCCCACCCCTGAAGAAGACCTTTGACTCTGTGGACAAGTGAGCAGGGGCTGGGGTCCTTGGTAGAGGGTGTGGGGCTAGTGGGAGAGGGGGCGGCTGCAGGCTGAGGCAGAGGAAGTAAACCCCACCGGCCCTCCAGCAGGGTCCTGTCTGAGGTAGACTTCGAAGAACGCTTTGCTGAGCTGCCCGAGTTTCGGCCAGAGGAGGTGTTGCCATCACCCACCCTGCAGTCTCTGGCCACCTCGCCTCGGGCCATCCTGGGCTCTTACCGCAAAAAGAGGAAGAACTCCACGGGTAGGCGAGTGCTGGCTGCTGGATGGGTGGGGAACAGATGAGGGCTGCTCTCCTGAGCCTCTTCTGTCTGGCCAGATCTGGACTCAGCACCAGAGGACCCTACCTCACCCAAGCGCAAGATGAGGAGACGCTCCAGCTGCAGCTCGGAGCCCAACACCCCCAAGAGTGCCAAGTGCGAGGGGGACATCTTTACCTTTGACCGCACAGGTGCTGTCACTGTAGGGGCCCAGGGCTTACAACAAAGGGTTGGGGGTGGGCAGTGTGGGAACAAGAGGTGGATATTGCAAAGAAGAATAGCAAGTCAAGGCTGAGTCCTGGAGTCCATCATGTAGCTGAGGAGGGATAGCTGAGTTGCCCGGTGATAACTGCCGATGCCCCCTCGACTTCCTGTGAAATGGAATTGGGAAGACTTGAATGGATACTCGGGTGATGGCAGGAAGGCTTGGGCTGCTATTGTAGACTTTCTTTTTTCCTTTTGAGACAGGGTTTTGTATGTAATTCAGCCTGGCTTCAAACTCAAGTGTAGCCTGGGCTGGCCTCAAACTCTTGCTGATCTTCCCGCCTCCGCCTCCCAAGTGCTGGGATTATGGGCTGTGCCGTGCCTGGGCTCTGGTAGTCTTGACTGCTCCCTTGGCTTTGCAGGTACAGAGGCCGAGGATGTGCTAGGAGAGCTGGAATACGAGAAGGTGCCATACTCCTCACTGCGACGCACCCTGGACCAGCGGCGGGCCCTGGTCATGCAGCTCTTCCAGGACCATGGCTTCTTCCCATCAGGTGAGCGTGTCCTAGACTCGTGGAGGTCACTTGGCTGGAACCTGCCTACGTATCTTACCCTGCACTCTCCACAATGTTTCTGTCCACAGCCCAGGCCACAGCAGCCTTCCAGGCCCGCTATGCAGACATTTTCCCATCTAAGGTTTGTCTGCAACTGAAGATCCGAGAGGTGCGCCAGAAGATCATGCAGGCAGCCACTCCCACGGAGCAGCCCCCTGGAGCTGAGGCCCCCCTCCCTGGACCACCCCCAGCTGGCACTGCTGCTACACCTGCTCCCACACCTAGCCCTGCTGGAGGTCCTGACCCCACCTTACCTGGTTCGGACTCTGGCACAGCCCAGGCTGCCCCACCCCTGCCTCCACCCCCAGAGCCAGGACCTGGACAGCCTGGCTGGGAGGGGGCACCCCAGCCTTCCTCTTCACCCTCAGGCCCTTCCACAGCTGCGACAAGCAGGTGAGGGCCCTTTTGAGAAGATCCCAGTACCCACAGTGCCCCCTCTCAGGACACGGACAGTGTGTAGGTGGCCGGAGGAGGGCAGCGGGGTAGTTACCTCCTCCCCAATAAAGCCATTTCGTCCTTTCCGGTTTGGGGCGGAATGAGGCCTGCTCCTCTTGTATATATTCCCTCCCCCCAGTTCCCTCCCTGTGCTGGGAGGCAGCTAAGGAGAAGCAGGGCACAGGCTCTCTCCACTGAGCCCGTTCCTAACCTGGAGTGTGACCTTCAGAGCTTTTCACTTGTACTTTATGCAAAACGGCTCACATGAGGGCTGCCAGCTGGAAGGTAGTGTGGGCCTTGGGCCACAGGGAGGTGCCTGTGGAGTAGGGGGAGTTCATGCACCCCATTTTTCCCCAGAGGGGCTGGACTCAGGTTAGTTTGGGGGTGGGGCTCCTGCACTTTTGCCACAGGCATGGGGAGGGTTCTCCCCACCCCTCTGCCCTCCCAACTTGGGTTGTACTTTCTAAGAAGGTAACCCCCTGCCCTCGCCCCCATCCCCAGAACAAAACATGTTGATCATGTGCAATATTTCTTACTGTGCCGAGAAGCAGCAATGATTGCGATTAAAGCTGTTTAACACATCTGTGTGGCTGCCTTCTCTGAAGGGGGAGGGTGTTCGTTGTACCAGTCCCATGCGAGACCAGATGGTTGTAGAGCTCCTCTGTGGTGTTCCTGCACCACACCCCCACCAGCGGGACCCTGGGGGCTGAGCCCCTGCCTCAGCATGAGGCAGTCTGCCACAAAGCCCATGCTGCTCCTCACTGAGCAACACGTTCAGGCTTGGGAAAGCCTGCGGCAACCTGGGGGTTCGAGAAAGGCAGCTCACCTTTATCGGTACTGGAATCAGTTTTACTCAAACAGGCTCCCAGAGGACCTATCCCAGAGGCAGCACCCGGAGCCGGCCTGCCCAGAATACTCGGCCATCCCAGTGATCCCTGCCGACCCCACGTGGCCCGAGTCAGCACAGCAGTCTCTAGGGTTTCCCTTCCAGTCAGCCTCTGGATAAAGTGCCATCCCGAGACAATGGCACCCAGTGCAGAGGGGCCACTAATGCGGTGAAAGGGTCTGGAAGCCTCCACAGGAAGCAGGGTTTAAGTCAGAGCAAGAGCACCAGGAGGTTCCAGGCAGGATAACATGCAGACAGAAGAAACAGCTCCGTGTGCTTTGAGTATGTTCCCAGAATTCCTGCCTGACCTTGACCCTAACAGTAACGCTGACAAACTAGTTTCACCCAATATGTTTCTTGATTGGCAGCATCTTCCCAAAGCACGTTGTTGCAGTAGTGGTAATTCACCCGTATTCAAGGACCACAGTGCCTCTATGGACTAGTGATGCCTGTTGGGAAGGACAGAAGCACCCTGTAGGCTCCTGTATCAGAATGAGGATCTGGTGTAGGTGCCACACAGCACAGGCTAGGAAGCAGGAAACAGACAACTGAGGAAAGAGAATTTAATTTGGGAAGGCAGGATACTTAGGGTGTGGGCTCTGGCAGAGGGACGTTCTGGCCCTGGTCTTGGGCCAGCAGTCGCAGGAGCAGGGAGTGCAGGGCCCGGCAGACAGGTGTGTAGCCCAGGCGG
Source organism: Petromus typicus (assembly GCA_004026965.1). Taxonomy (NCBI): domain Eukaryota; kingdom Metazoa; phylum Chordata; class Mammalia; order Rodentia; family Petromuridae; genus Petromus; species Petromus typicus. Next base: position 92,903 of record PVIR01001919.1, read on the forward strand.
GTCAGATGAAGATAATCATACATGTCGTGATGGCTTATGGTGCCATCAGAGTGCACAAAGCCAGGGTCAGCATCGAGGAAGTGGGCCCGTGGCTGGCCTGCCAACGCTGCCCGGACCAGCTTGTTCACCTGTTGGTTTTTCTCCCGAAGTGGGTTTGGGTGCTGGCCCCTCGGAAGCAGGCCCTGAGGAGCAACATGAAGAATCTTTTTTTTCCTTTGAGACAGGATCTGGCTTTGTAGTTCAGGCTGGCCCTGAACTCACTATTTAGCCCAGGCAAGCCTTGAACTCACAGCAATCCTCCTGCCCCTGCCTCCCGAATGCTGGGATTACAGGTGTGAGCCACCATGCCCAGCATTGTGGTGTGTGATGCTGATTGCTGGTGGGTGTGAGTCCCCATGCCCGGCATTGTGAGGTTAGCAGGGATCAAACTCGGGACCTTGTGCTTGCAAGGTAGGCACCAGAACCACTGAGCTAAATTCCCGGCCCAACATGAATTTTAAGATGCCCTACCAGCACCTGGCTACTGTGCTTTCTGTGCCAAACTCCATCCCTCACCATAAAGTTCCCAGCAGCAAAATACACTAGGGATGGAAAAGTGGGGAAGGCAGAAGGGTAGCTCCTAATATCGTTGCATCGTCCAATCAGGAAGGACTGAATATCACTCAGAAATGTAGATATTGCAGCAGTACCCTATTCAAAGGAGAAATGTCCTAGCCTAAAAGCACTCCAAGAATGCCCGACAGCTTCTTGGCTGCGTGAGGTTTACGGGAAGGGGGTGGTTGAACACCTCCAGAATCTTGGGCAAAAGGAGCTAACTGGCCCCTGGACACATCCTCACTCCCCGCTACTCCTATGGGTGTAACAAGCTACTATTACACATTATTTTGTTTGAAAGTCATTTCACTGTGCCAGGTTTTCAAGAACTGCTGTTGGCTGGGCTACATCTAGGAGGTCCCCGACCACTGCCGTTCTCCCCTTCCCATCGGCCCGGCATCTCACCAGCACCACGACCCGTGCCTGGGGCTGCCGCTGGTTGACCAATTCCACAATGGCCTTGATGCCACCAGTCACTTGCTCTGCTGTGTGCCCATGGTTGTTGGTGCCCACCCAGACTACCACAATCTGTGGAAAGAGGGGCAGAAAGCATTGGTGAGGTGACAGGCAAAAGGTGCGTTAGCTCCCCACCCAAGTCCCACTCACCTTGGGCCGGATGTGCTCGAGCTCCCCATTCTCCAGTCGCCACAGTACATGCTGAGTGGTGTCACCACCAATGCCGAAGTTTAGTGCATGCAAAGGAGAGAAGAGCTCTCGCCAGATCTGTGGGTAAGAAGTGGGGTGGGCACAGGGAGATCCTCAGGATACACCACCACCCTCTGTCCAGGCTTTAATGAAATGCCACTGTGGAAGTAGTCTGGTTGAATTTCCTTGAACAAACCCCAGTACTTCTTAATGGTAACCTAGTTGTCTCACTAACTAAAATTCTGCAAGGCTCATTTTATAGAAATCGGTCCACTTGAGCCACACATACAGCCAATAGCATTTCGGTTGCATTTTATTCTGAGAAAGACCTGTATGGCTAAACTTTGCTTAGTGGAAAATTATGCCTGAGCCCCCTTTATGGAGTACCATTACAGCTGACCTTTGTATAAAATCAATAGAGCTGTGCTCTACTTTAAGCAAACAATAAAGAGCCTCACCCTAGGCAATCTTCTTGCAAGAAAGCTTCATTTCAAACTCTAGGCACACACTTTCTGCACATCAGAATGTTACATGTCGGGAGATTCTTGGTGCTAGCTGCCTCAAGCCATTCCAAGTACCCCATATTTAGTCTGCCGTAAGTCGTGGGCCACATGTGTCACTTACAGCACAGCCCTGGGTGAAGCAGGTGGGGATGGATCTCACCTCGCACTGGTGCATTAATTGGACCAAGGAATCTCCGATGAAGACAACTTCTGGTTCCTTGTCTTTGCTGTCCGCCACGAACCGATGGTGCTGCGGGGACGCACGAAGAGTGTGTCAATGGCCCTCACGCTCTGCGTGCCCCTACTGTCTTGCTTTCTTAGGCAGCAGGACCCATTCGCTCTCAGCTTCCTAGCCAGGAGGTTAGAATCGCAGCTCTCTAGAGCACTCCCACCCCCCACCCCCACAAGCCAGTAGCCGAACTCGGAGTAACACGGAAGGGAATCGCCTACCAGAGACATCCATCGACCGTCGCCCTGCACGTCCTGCACCGGTGAGGGCTTGCTGGCCGGATTCTCTTCGCTCATTTCGGCGCTGCAGTTCCTGCGGGATTGCTAGTGAGGTCCGCCGGAGAATGGTCCGGGAAGCTCCGCCACGCCCACTCCTACCCCTCGGGACAACAATGGACCGTCCCGGCGCACCCACTCTCGCGAAGGGTGAAGGCCGACCTAGGTCGCCGCCTCCTCTCCAGGAGCGGAAACCTTCACTTATAGAAAGAGTGGAATTGTTGGAAACCCTCTCTTCCCCCCAGGCAGCCTCGCAGTGGGCTAGTCCAGCGCTTCCCGCCCAGGCCTCACAGTCGCCGGCCTAGGCTGCTAGGGTTCCCGCACTGGAGGCGGGGCAGGCGAGACCATCCTGCGCCTAGGGCGGGGGAGGAGGGAAAAACTACCCTGCGGACTCACGGGGTGGGTCATTTACCTGAAAAGCTGAGTGGCCAGGGAAAAATCTAGCGCTGTTTTTTGGAGGGAGAAACCATTTGCAGTAGGGAGAGAGAAATGCGGAAGGGATCCCTATTATGGGTGGGTGTGCCCCATACCGTGGTGGCGGCGGGGGGTGGTGGCGGCGAAGGTGGTGGTGAAGAGAGCTACTGGGGACGAGTTCATTCTCGGATCCCTTGAGGGGTGGTTCTACGCACCTGGTCGGGAAGGGACTGTCCCATTTTTTATTGATGTAGGGTACAGAGAAGGAAGACAGCAAAACGTAAAAATAAAGAGACCTGCTGTGTGTGTGTGTGTGTGTGTGTGTGTGTGTGTGTGTGTGTGTGTGTGTGTGTGTGTGTGTGTTTCAAATAGAGTCTCGCTAAGTTGCCCAGCCTGAGCTCACATTTGTGATGCTCCTGCCTCAGTCTCCGTGAATGCTGAAAAGTTGAGCCAAGGCCACCATGCCTAGCTCAGATCCTTTTCTCTGTGTGTGTGTGTGTGTGGCATAAAATCTAAACTACGTATTTGTCCATTCAAAACACTAAAGGCCTGCATGGAAAGTAGAAAAACTTGAAGAAGGAAAAGAGAAATTGGAGATGTCTCTAGGGCCCTGGTCTAGGTAGCTTGGCACCCCTCCTGCAGATCATCTTGCGGATCTGTGGCCTCTGCTACCCTCTCTAAACCCAAGGACCAGCCAACAACTTCAGTTGGGTGTGTCTAGGTTCTGAAACCCACATTAATAACCAAGGCCATCTAGGGTAGCGCTTCTTCTTTGGCTCTAAATTAATCTCAGACTTCACTTATTTTCAGATCACTCTATTCTGAGGGACTAGCTGAGAGGGACCTTGCCTCTCAATGTTTTGGTTATTTTCTTGCAACTCCACCTCCAGACCTTCCTCTCTGTTCATTTCTTCTGGATACATTGGTTTCCTAGGCTAGCCTCAAATGCATAGTGATTCTCTTGCCTCAGCCTCCCAGGTGCTGGGATTATAGGTGTACGCCATCTTGCTAGGTAATTGTATTTATTATATTTATGTTCTGTCTCTTCCCTGGAACTAGCCCAGGCACATAGTGGCTGCTCGATGAGTACAATTTTTGCTAAATGAATTTTATATAAATGAGTCCACTCTTGGCTTTATCCCTGTGTTGAAGGACACAGATCCAGACAGAACTGAAAAAGGTCAAAGTTGTGATTGAAAAAGGTACAAGGAACCTCTTCGGAAGGAGAAATAAAAGGACTTTGAGGGCCAGAGTGTTCTAGTACTCTATGAGTGGGATTTGAGAGATAATGAAGCAGAAAGAAAAAACTCACTGGTTATATTATTACTGTGAGGAGCATGGGGAAATACCTTGGCATGGCTTCTGTGTGTGTGTGTGTGTGTGTGAGAGAGAGAGAGAGAGAGAGAGAGAGAGAGGGAGGGAGTTTGTTTTGGAGACTCTGGCAAGGGAGCACAGCTACTCGTATACCCTTGACTCAGGAAACAGTCCTCCTCTATGGGGGTGGTTGTCCTCTTTGACCACACACAGCTTTGGTAGGGACGTACATGGAGTGGAGAGGGGAAAAGGGGACACCTGCGAGCCTGCCAAAGCAGCTGAATCAACCCTGGTGGTCAACAGGGTGACAGATGTCACAGCCAGATCACCCATATCCTATGTATATGAGTATATGTGTGTGTTGCTGGGAATCAAATCTGTTGGCACTCTACCACTGAGCTATGTTCCCAGCTTATTCCCTCTTAATTTTTTTTTTTTTTTTTTGAGACAAGGTCTCACTTTGTAGTTCACACTGGTCCTTAACTCAGCCTTGAACTCAGAAATCCTGCTTCTGCCTCCCAAGTGCTGGGATTACAGGTGTGAGCCACCATGCCCTGCACTATGGTATGTGGTACTGATTGCTGGTGGGTGAGTCACCACACTGGCATTGTTGTATGTGATTACTGAGGATTGAACCCTGGCTCTTGTGCTTACAAGGCAGGTGCCAGAACCCACTGAGCTAAATCCCCAGCCCACTCTTAAAATTTTATTGACACAAGATGTAAGTTTCTGAGTTTAAACTTTTTTTTTCAGTATCAGGGATGGAACTCAGGACATTGAGCTTGTGAGCTAAATCCCCGGCTCAGTTGAAACTTTTTATTTTCTCACCTCAACTTCTCAGTGTGCTGGGATTACAGGCATGCACCATCACAACTGGCTTATAATTTGATGTTAAAGTCTGAGGGGGGTAAATAAACGTGGACAGGTAAATTGGGGAGAGAGAGGAGTAGTTTCTGAAGCAAAGCTTGAGTGAGAAATAAGCTTTTTTTTTTTTTCTTTTTAAAACAAGGTCTTTGTAGCTCCAGCTGGCCCTGAGCTCACTATATAGCCCAGGCTAGCCTCGAATTTACAACAATCCTCCTGCCTCTGCCTCTTGAGTGCTGGGATTACAGATGTGAGCCACCACACCTGGCAAGAAACAAACTTCTAATCATTCACTCATTCATGACACACTATTTCTTTCTTCCTTCTTTCTTTCTTTCTTTCTTTCTTTCTTTCTTTCTTTTTCTTTTTTTTTTTTTTTGAGACAGAATCTCACTTTGTAGTTCAGCCTTGAACTCATAACAATCCTCCTACCTCTGCCTCCTGAGTGCTGGTTTTACAGGATTGAGCCACCATGCCCGGCATTGTTGTATGTAGTTACTGGGGACTGAATTTAGGACCTTGCGCTTGTCAGGCAGATGTCACAACCACTGAACTAAGTTCCCAGCCCAATGACACACTGTTTCAAGGTAATTGTACTGGTTCATTTTATCCTACTAGTAACCAATATGAGGGATGGACTATTACTAACCCCATTTTACAGATCAGGAAATGGGAACCCTGAACAGTTACAAACTTTTCCAAGGTTACATGGCTTAAATATGCCTTTTGGACTCTGAGATTAGCTAGCCTAGCTCCAGAACCTAACTAGCTCCAGAACCTAACTCTGAATTGGGAAGCTAAAGTAACAATGATTTTCCAAGGTTGAAGTTCACTCTTGGAGATAAGGTTGATCAGTATGGCCCTTCGCCTTACTTCGCACCTAGCTACATCTGATCTCCAGTCAGTTGTTTAAACCAATTAGCATTGAGGAAGGAGGCGGGCCAGGAGCCCACACAGCCAATTGGTGGATAGGTAATGCCAGGTCTTGAGGCTGGGAAGTGCAGAACTATAAACGGCACAGGGGTCTCCGCGCGCAGTCTTCAGAACGTGCTCGTCCAAGGGCGTGGCAGGGGCACGTGCTTGAGTGTAGTGCGCATGCGTGCGGCGTGCCTGCCTTGTAAGAGCGCTGAGTAGCTTCCAGGTGAGTGTGGCGGGGATGGGGCGGAAGCCATGGCTTTTCTCACCCACGTGGAGTAAGGGTCTGTGTGTGTGTGTGTGTGTGTGTGTGTGTGTGTGTGTGTGTGTGTTTGTGTGTGTGTGTGTGTGGTTCACTGGGACGGAAGAGGGTTAGGTACCCTGCCCCTGCCAACCGTACCTCACCCCCTTCATTCAGCCCTGTAAGCCATACCTCCACTACCCTGGCCTGGCCTTTCTGCTCTAGGCCTCTCCTCATGACCAGTCCCTTGTCCGCAGTAGCTTCTCTGTCTTCATTTCTGCCCTCTCTAGGTTCGCTTGATGCTTTTTCTTTACCATCTCCTCACTTTCTTCATCTTCCTGTATTCCTCCTGTACCTCTCTACTTTTGGATTTCTCCTCTGTCTAAAATCCCATTTTGGGGGCTGGGAATTTAGTTTAGTGTTCTGTTGTCTGCCTGGCAAGCACAAGGTCCCGAGTTCAAGGCTAGCTTGGTCTACATAGTGAGTTCGGGGCAAGCCTGAACAAGAAAGTGAGACCTTGTTCTAAAAAAACTAAAATAAATAATAAATAAAATAAAGTCCCACTCTGGGTCCCTAAACCACTCTAGTCTTATGATCAGTTTGCTACCCTTCATCTTTTAACTATTTGCCTGTGTCTCTGGTTCAATCCCCCATATCACAAATAGATAAATAATTTTAAGAATTGCGTTCCCACCTCACCTCAACCATCTCTCCTTACTTTGCTACTTACTTGACTTATCTACATCTGATGACCATTGTCTTTTTCTCTTCTAGGACACCATGGACCCCCGGGGACCAAACCATCAACCTTTCCCACATCCCGAGAAACCTGGCCGTGTGCGTCGTCGGAAGACCAGGCGGGAGCGGAATGAAGCCCTGGTGGGCAGCCGGCGACCACTGGCCCATCCTCCTCTGTCCAGTCAGGATCCACCTGTTGCCCTCCGGGATCCTGTGGTCCCTGCTGCCTCCAAGCTTGTGGTCATAACTCAAGGCCGACTAAGCCGGGAGCACCGAGGTCTTTTTAACCATGAGGTGAAATCTCTGGATGTGTCTCGGCTGCTTGACAGTAGGTCCCTGGAGCCAAGAATGGCCCTGGTCCCCACTAAGCCTTCCTCCAGCCCAGCCAGAATTCAAGAGCCAGCCTCACCATCAAGGGGCAAGGAGAACCAAGTGCCTGGGGGCTCAGGCCCAGGCCCCCCTAATTCTCCAGAACCGCCTAGCATGGGGCAACTTCTGGGGGAGTTACAGTGCCAGCTGATTTTGCCACAGGCCTTCCCTAGGAGGAATCTGGTTCAGGAGGCCAGGGATGCCATCGTGGGAACCTTACAGGCCCTCCATGGCCATGTGCCCGACCTTTCTCTGGTGCTCCAAGGCTGCCAGTTGCCCTTGCCAGGTAAGCCCACCTCCTGCCCCTTGTTTCCTCCTTTCCTTTCTCTGCTCTAGCCCACCTATTCCCCCATGCTTTTATCCTGTGTGCCAGGAACCAAACCTGAGGTTCCTGAGAGACAACGAATGACACCCTCCTGGATCAACAGGCCTGAACAGGCCCTAAAGGAAGGGAGGCAGAGGAGGCAGCAGGGGACAAAGGACACCTTTACAATGACTCATATGTTCAACACTCCCGCTGCACGCAAGATGAACCTGGAACCACCAAGAGGTCCGTGGGCACCCTCTTTGCCCTTGTTGCCTTCACCTTCTGCAACAGCCTGGGGCCCCCCAACAGCCTTTGACCTACTCAAAAGCATCTGGCTTGTAGGCACACCACCTTCTTCTCATCATTGGTGTGTCAGCCCACCTCAGCCCTTGCCTCAGCCATCACCTTTGTTGCCCCAAACTTCTGAACTGGACTGGAGCCCCAGCCCCCCTGCCCCACTGCCCACTCTTTCTTGGGTAGTATCTCAGAACAGTCCAGAAGCCTGGTCCTTTCCACCCATGAGACTGTACTGAAGGGACAGAGAACAGACCTGGGGCAGGGTATCCTCATGCCCAGGTACCTTAATAAAGTACCTTCTTCTTGATCCCTGTGGTTTTTAGTGAGTGACTGACTCAGGAGAATAGATTTCATTGGCTCTGAGTTCTAGGACCAAGATGAAGGAGATGGCACTGTTACATATTATTCTTCCTGGGGCCTGAGTGACCAACAGGTTGTTGAAACTTGGAGTCTCAGTCAGTCTAACACATACACCCACTTTGGCCAATTAGGTACCTGACTCTGATCTCTAGCCAGGAGGGGCTCAGGATGAGTAAGCCCAGGGCCTTCATGAGACACCCAGTTCTAGTTCCAGAGATTGCTCCGGGAGAGAGCTGCAGGGTCTGGGGAGTCCAAGAGACAAGATATGACTTGATGGAGAAGCTGACACAGGTCTTGTGTTTTATTTATTTTTTTAGGTCCTGTATTTTTGAAGATTGGTAGAAACTTGATAGTTGGTAGGAAAGAACATTTACAACAAAGGAAAGAACATGTGCAAGGCCTTTAGGAGGGTAGGGGTGGAGGGGTAAGGGGGTATGACCGGATTGGGGATTTAGCTCAGTGGTTCTGGCACCTGCCTTGCAAGTGCAAGGGCCTGGGTTCGATCCCTAGTAACCACATACAACAATGCCGGTCATGGTGATTCACACCCAGCAGCAATCAGCACCATATACCACAATGCTGGGTATGGTGGCTCACTGCTGTAATCCCAGCACTCGGGACGCAGAGGCAGGTGGACTGCTGAGTTCAAGACTGAGTTCAGGACCAGCCTGAATGACAAAGCGAGACCCTGTCTCAAAAAAAATTAAAAAAAAGAGCATGACCATTTTTATTTAGCTCTGAGATGAGTCAGTCACATTTGCTCTGCCCTTGAGGAGCTCTTGATCTGGGATCATACGGAACGGTAAATTACACAATTGGGGCTGAATCTGTTCCATAGAGTTTCTCTCACTCAAAGTACATTTTAAATGTTTTAGTCAGTTACTTACTTTTTATATTCAAATAGCTTTGCACATATTACATTCTTCATTTTTTATTCATCCTTCTTTTTTGTAATCAAGATCAAATACCTACTGTTAAAGAACAGAATTTTGAAGGCCAGGAATTTAGTTCAGTGGTTCTGGCATCTGCCTGGAAAGTGCAAAGTCCTGAGTTTGATCCCCAGTAACCACATACCACAATGCTAGGTGAGGTGACTCACACTTATAATCCCAGTACTCAGGAGGCAGAGGCAGGAGGATTGCTGTGAGTTCGAGGCTGGCCTGGGCTACATAGTGAGTTCAGGGTCAGCCTGAACAAAAGTGAGACTCTGTCAAAAAAAAAAAAAAAAATCAGAATTTTTGCCTTTTAAAAAATTACATGGAGAGGGTAGGTAGTTAGGGTTGTCCTTGAATTAACTAAAAGGCATGGTGGTGCACACCTGTAATCTCAGCATTTGGGAGGCTGAGGCAAGGGGAGGGCTACAAGTTTGAGGCTATCTTGGGTCACATAGTGACTTTGAGACCAGCCAAAACTACATAGCAAATACCTGTCTTAAAAAACAAAAACAAAAAGCCAAAACTCTCTGTGTAGTTCAGCCTGGCCTTGGACGTGCAGCAACAAGCACTTGCTGCCATACCTGGTTACTCTTCATTTTTGAGACAAGGTCTTGCTGAGTTCCTAAATTTCTCAGGCTGGGGTTGAAGTTTGAATCCTCTGGCCTCAGCTTCCTGACTTCAGGGATTATAGGCAGTATGCTTTGATAGTTGGCTTCAAAATACCATTTTAAAGCCAGGAATGGTGGCACACTGCCTGTAATCCCAACACTCTGGAAGATTGAGGCAGGCGGATCAGTTGAGTCTACGAGTTTGAAGTCCAGTCTGTGTAACATAATGAGTCCTTATTTCTAAATAAATAAATAAAAACAAGCTTTTAAATTTTTTTAACAGCCAAGGGTTGGGCCGGGGATTTAGCTCAGTGGTTCCGGTGCCTGTCTTGCAAGTGCAAGGGCCTGGGTTTGATCCCGGTAGCCACATACAATACTGGGCGTGAAGACTCACGCCCAGCAGCAGTCGATACCACATAGCACAGTACCGGGCATGGTGGCTTGCGTCTGTAATCCCAGCACTCGGGAGGCAGAGACAGGTAGATTGCTGTAATGTGAGTTGGAGGCTGAGCTCAGGGCCAGCCTGAACCACAAAGTGAGACCCTGTCTCAAAAAAAAAAAAAAAAAAGCCAGGTGTTGTGGCACAGTCCTATAATAGTGCTTAGAAGTCTGAGGCAGGGGGCTAGGGATTTAGCATCAGTGATTCCAGTGTCTGCCTCAGAAGCACAAAGTCACAACTTCAATCCCCCATACAAAAAAAAGTCTGAGGTGGGATGATCACCAGCCTGGGCTACATGTCGAGTATAATGACAGCCTTTCTCCAAAACCGTGATAAATAAATAAAAATGCTATTTTGAACAGCAGCAAATTTCCTGCAGTGGAAGGTGAGGAATGAAACTAGGAATGTTAAACGGGAGTCTTACAAGGAGACCCAAGCTGAAGTCTTCCTGGGCGGGGCTCCCACTTTCCCACTGAGAAACCGCAAGGTTTACTCAAACGCAGAACAGAAGCGCACTGAACGAGGAGACCACTGTGCTGAACGAACTGGACGCAGGTTTATGGTGGAAAAATGGCAACGCTGAGGTTTGAACCCAAGCAGATTGGGTCCATGCTCCTGGACATCCTACACCTCTCTGTCTCACGGCAACCTTGTTTCATGCTCAGGTGATAAGTGACAAGATAGGCCGGGGGATGTGGCGGTTGTGCCAGAAGCGCCGCCACCTCTGTGTTGTGTGACCCTGAACTAAAGACTTGCCCTCGGTTCTTCTGCAAGAGTGCATTGAATCTTCTACGCTGGCAAAGCAGGGACAGACAGACATGGCTAGGAGGGGCTGCAATGCGCAGAGCAATGGGTAATCAAAGAAGGGTTTGGGGACTGAATCGAGGGCAAGTCAGAACAGAGCTCAGGTCTGGGGTCGTGAATTGTCCCGGGACAGCAGTCTGAAGAAGGCCTGGCTTGGGGTCATATGAGTTCAGCTTTGCATATCGGGAACCGAAGGCATCCAAAGACTCCCGGAGGAAAGGACTGGACCTGGGGCGAGGTGACAAAGAATGAGAAAGGTGCGCCCCTTCCCACGTGGGCCATCCGGGTGGCGAGGGCAGGGACCGCCGCGCCCAGCGGTCCCTTTAATCGGGGACGCGCGCTGGCCAGGCCGCGCGCTCTCGCCTCCGTCGCCGGGCCGGAGCGGGAGCCGAGCCGGAGCGGGGCCGGGCCGGAGCGGGCGGAATGGAGACCCCGTGCGCGCCCGCGCTGCGCCGCCTGCTGCCGCCGCTCCTGCTCCTGCTGCTGCCGCTGCCCCCCCGCGCCCGGGCCAAGTACGTGCGGGGCAACCTCAGCTCCAAGGAGGTGAGCACGCCAGGCCCTCCCCAGCCGCCCGCCGGCCGGGGGAGCCAAGGGGACAGGTGCCACCCCGCCCCCTTTCGCCCCCTGGGTGGACCAGGGAGTCGCGGCCGGCCAGGCCGGAGGGTGGGGGACTGGCCATGTGGGGGCTTGGGCGGCTATGGGGGTGAAGCCAGACCTTGGGGGTTGTATTAGCAACGCGGAGGTCAGAGCTGGGTGAAGAGTGGGCCGGCTGGGAGAGCCGGGCGGGGAAGGAGGGGCGAGGCCGGGTGGTGCTGAAGGGACAGCACTCTGCTCTGCTCGGAGCCGGAGTTTGGCACACCCGCGCTCAGGCCCGAGAGGGGCGGTTTGGAAGACTCCCCAGACCGATGGTCCCTGGGACCTCCGCGGGAGGAGGTGTGTGTGAATAACTGGGGGAATGCAAGTGGGAAGGTGGCCAAGATGGGTACCTGGCCCTCCAAGGTTTTTCTCTGGGTTCCTGGAAAATGGAGGCAGGAGTATTTGAGGGGAGCAGAGGTTAACTTGGTCTATGTGTGTGGGGGAGATGCATCTCAGGGAAAAATTCAGGTTGGCAGGAGTCCTGGACCCATAGGAAAGGGATCTGGAGAGAATTTTGGAGGTGATCTGTTTGCGTGTGGTACTTGGGAAACCAAGCACCTGAGGATAAGGAGGAAAAGTTGAAGGTCTGTGAAGTCCAAGAGAGTTCTCAAAGGACTTGGAAAAGGGTCTGACTGGGCCCCTTTGCCAGGACTGGGTGTTCCTGACAAGATTTTGTTTCCTCTCGGATTACGGCCGACTGGACTTCCGCTTCCGCTACCCTGAGGTGAGTCTCTCCCAACTATTTTCCAAGATGAGGCTGGACATTCCCTTGGCCTCTCAAGGCAAGGGCTACCCTGGCCCCCTACTCTCTCTCAAACCCCCAAATCTCTGGGTCTGCAGGCCAAGTGCTGTCAGAACATCCTTCTCTATTTTGATGACCCATCCCAGTGGCCAGCTGTGTACAAGGCGAGGGACAAGGTGAGGGCTGTGAGGAGGGTTATGGAGTCGGGTACACAAGGTTCTTGATGGCCAGGGAGTGATCCTATCTCTGCTTTGTCTAGGACTGCCTGGCCAAGGAGTCAGTGATCAGACCAGAAAACAACCAGGTCATCAACCTCACCACCCAGTATGCCTGGTCAGGCTGTCAGGTGCGGGAGAGTGGGCAGGTGCTGAAGGTCAAGGGCCTGGCAGCATGGAAGACAGGCTTCAGCCTTCTCCTGGCTCCTTCTCTCAGGTGGTGTCAGAGGAGGGGACCCGTTACCTGAGCTGCTCCAGTGGCAGAAGCTTCCGCTCTGTGCGCGAAAGGTGGTGGTACATTGCGCTCAGCAAGTGTGGGGTAGGTGGCTGGGGGAGGCACCCTGTCCTTCTCCTCTTTGCTTTTCTGTGGGCTTCCTTGCCCGGCCAAGGCTGTCTTTAGGCCTCCACACTCCCCACAGGGTGATGGGCTGCAGCTGGAATACGAGATGGTCCTCACCAATGGCAAGTCCTTCTGGACACGGCACTTCTCAGCTGATGAATTTGGTGAGCAGATATCTGGTATACTACAGCCAGTATCTCACCTGGGCCTCCTGAGGCAGGCACTCAATGAACTACTTCCTCTTTCCCCCCAATCTTAGGGATCCTGGAGACAGATGTGACCTTTCTCCTCATCTTCATCCTCATCTTCTTCCTCTCCTGTTACTTTGGATGTGAGTCCAGCATACAGTGTGGGGTATGAGATATGCAGGTGCAGATCTTGGGAATGTGTTGCCTTTGGTTCTGTCTATGAACAACCTTTTCATGATGGCTTCCTAGATTTGCTGAAAGGCCGTCAGTTGCTCCACACAACTTACAAGATGTTCATGGCTGCAGCAGGAGTGGAGGGTGAGATTTAGAGTTACCCAGCTTTTGAGTTCTGTGGGAGGAGAGACTTGGGACCCAGACCCCTGGGTCTGAGAGAGGGGGCTGGGCCAGACCCCAGGTCTAAGGGAGGAGACCAGGCCTGGACCCCAGGTCAGAGGGAGGAGGCTGGGCCTGGACCCCAGGTCAGAGGGAGGAGGCTGGGCCTGGACCCCAGGTCAGAGAGAGGAGGCCGGGCCTGGACCTCTGAGTCTGTGGGAGGAGGGACAACAGTCAGTGGACTCCAGGTTCCAGCATGCAGGAGTGGACAGTCTGGAGCCCTAATGGCGCAGTAGGGTTCATTTCATCTGTGTCATGAGCTAGAGGACAGTGATCCCCACAGCTAGTTTCTGTCCTTTCCCTCTCTGCCCATCGATCCTCCAGTTTTGAGCCTCCTGTTTTTCTGCATCTACTGGGGTCAATATGCCACTGATGGCATTGGCAACGAAAGCATGAAGATCTTGGGTAAGAGCTGCAGCGGGGAGTGGGGCGGTAGGAGGGCAGTGGGAGAGGCGCATTCCCCCAGGGCCGTCTCTCAGCTGTCCTCTCCTCCCCAGCCAAGCTGCTCTTCTCCTCCAGTTTCCTCATCTTCCTGCTCATGCTCATCCTTCTGGGGAAGGGATTCACGGTGACACGGTGCCCGGGCAGGGAGTGCTGCTTGGGTGGCTGGGCTGGGGAGCTGGGCAGGGTTGGAGGGTGTGGGGGTGACCACCCCTCCTCCCTGACGGCTCCCACCCGTGCTCTCCTCTATGGGATGCCGCCAGGGGCCGCATCAGCCACTCGGGCTCCGTGAAGTTGTCTGTGTACATGACCTTGTACACCCTCACCCACGTGGTGCTGCTCATCTACGAGGCCAAAGTGAGTCCCCCGGCCCCTGCCAGGCACCTCCTTTCCCAGGCTTCTGGTGGCCTCCTTCTCCTTGACCTGTCAGCTGCTGCCGCCTCCCTCAGTGTCTGCATGCCTTTTTCTCCCACTCCATGAGCTTCCGTCTTCCTCTCCCTCCACCTCTCACGGTCTGTCACATTTCAACTCCGTGTCTAAGAGTTCAGGCGTTGCGCAGAACTGGATTCCACTCTGGCTCTCCCACTTCCTCGCTGGCCCGCTTTGGATAATGACCCCCAAACCTGTTTCCTCCTCTGGAAACTCGGAGGACCAACCTGAGGGGTTCCTCTGAGGCTTTATATCACCTGATGGCTTGGGCCAAAGCCCTTCATCCTTGGCCTCAGTTTCCTCCCCGTGTGAAATGGGAAATATAAGACTTACTTCCCTTGCTAGGCTGATGCTTACAGGAGAGCGCACATGTGGGAGGCGTTTAGCTCCACGCCGGGCACAGGATAGCTCCTTCGTCCTAGCTTTTTTGTCCTGTCTACGCGTCTATCTCCATCCCTGACTCCCCTGATGCTTCTCTTCTGACCCAGTAACTCTGCCCCCTGGGTATGCAGGGGTGGGGGCCAGGGCGGATACCCATGCTATGACCAACTCTGTTCTCTGGATCCAGTTCTTCGATCCGGGCCAGGTACTGTATACATACGAGTCTCCGGCCGGCTATGGGCTCATCGGGCTGCAGGTGGCAGCCTATGTGTGGTTCTGCTATGCCGTGCTCATCTCTCTGCGCCACTTTCCTGAGAAGCAGCCCTTTTACGTGCCCTTCTTTGCTGCCTACACCCTCTGGTGAGATGTAGTGAGCCCCCAACCTTTCGATACTCAGACCCTCCCAGTAGGGAAGACAAGTTTTCAAATCAGGTGGTTGTCATTCAGAATCTACCACTTCCTCAACTTAAAACAATTACCCTCTAAAAAAAAAGTGACAATAAATAATGACTCAAAGCCAGGGCATAGTGGCACATACATGTGATACCAGCACCTAAGAGGCTGAGGCTGGAGGATCACCGCAAGTGGGAGGCCAGATCTTGAACTATGTAGTGAGACTTTGTCTCAAAAAAAATTATTTTCACAGAGTACCTCTCAGGTGCATGTCCCCCCAAATAAGGTTGTCAGGAGTACTTCCTGCAAGGGGTTTTCTGGAGCATACACAGGGCCTTATGTTGGGCTATAAAGCTTATAAACTCTGCAATCTCAGGTAAGGCCATTAACTTCTATTTTAGTGTCATTATCTGTTTATGGGGATGGAAATTCTACTCGCTTCATACCCTCACTGTAAGAATTGAGTGAATATATACGGCTTAAAAATAGGCTGGGCAGGGGCGAGGGACTTAGCTCAGTGGTTCTGGCACCTGACTTGCAAGCACAAGGACCCGGATTCGATTCCCGGTAACCACATACCATACTGGATGTGGAGACTCACGCCCAGCGACAACCAGTACCACATACCACATTTCTGGGCGTCGTGGCTCACGCCTGTAATCCCAGCACTTGGGAGGCAGAGGCAGGAGGATTGCTGTGATGTGAGTTTGAGGCTGAGTTTAGGACTAGCCTGAACTTCAAAGCGAGACCCTGTCTCAAAAAAAAAAAAAAAAAAGGCTGGGCATGCAATGGTTCCTTAATTGTGACCATTTGTCAATTCTATCATCAAGCATCAACTGAGTTCCTATTAGATGCCAGAATTTGGGGGGTGGTAGAGCCCAGTTAAATTCAACTTGGCACTTTCCCCCTAAACTCTGCAGTCCTTCCAGCCTCTGGCTGCAGTTTGGCACCTGTCGGGGGGGTGGTGGTGTGTGTGGCAAGGCAAATGGGGCTGTGGAATGGAATGGAACCAGAGGCAGTTTCCATCCACCAATGTCTTGTGTGCAGGTTTTTTGCAGTTCCTGTCATGGCCCTGATTGCCAATTTTGGGATCCCGAAGTGGGCCCGGGAGAAGATTGTCAATGGCATCCAGCTGGGGATTCACTTGTATGCCCACGGCGTGTTCCTGGTAAGGACGGGTGTCCGGTGGGGTGGGAAAGAGAAGGGCAGAGGATACCCAAGACTCCTGTTCTTCAACTGCCTAAATATCCTATTCAGAGTTCTTGACCCCTCCCCCCTTAGCCATTTAGTCCTTAATCAGTGAGGAGACACTTAATTGCTCTTGCCTCGCCTGTGAAGCTATGAGTTCATTCCCCAGCGAGGGGACAAGATACATACAACATACAGCAAGGCTGCTGCTGGAGCTTGTTTCTATCCTGCTCCTCTCTCCCACCTCGTGTTCTGGCCTCTTTTCCAACTCCATTGTCTTTCTCTGCCACCCTATTTCCATTACGACTCTGTGTCCCCAGACTCTCACATTTCCCTCTGGCCCCCAGCCCTCGAGGAAGCCAACCGAGGAAGCGGTTGGCATGGGGCAGTCTGTGGCTCCTGGGGATCTGTATCTGAAGAGTGTTGTCCAGACTTGGGTAGCAGGAGGGTTTCAGTACCAAATCTGTTATCTTGGTTCACATCCTTGTTGGGGACAATCCATCCATCCATCCATCCATCCATCCATCTAACCTACTGTTCTCTGGGGCCTTATCTTGATGTTTTTATTTTATTTTACTCATTTTTTTTTGAGTCAGGATCTCATTATGTAGTTCAGGCTGGCCTTAAACTCATGGTAATCCTCCTGCCTCTGCCTCCTGAGTGCTGGGATTACAGGCATGCACCACCACACCCCACACTCTTATTCTGAAGTAGTGTGTTTCTTCTTAGGAATATCCATATGCATTTACTGCTGGCCTTCTTCAGTTTTTAGAGCGGCCCCAGAACAGGATGGATGGCAGATACAAAGAGAGGGCGAGCTAAGGCCCACAGAGGGCAGTGACTGCCGGGCTCCGTGACCTTTGGAGGCAAGGCAGACATGAATTGCATCCTGCTCTGGTCTGCCACAAGGTGTCACATAAGGGGGTGCCAGACAGGGCCACAGCTCCCAACTAGAGAACCGTAATGTGCCCATTGCAGGGAAAGTACTCAGAAGCCCAAGGACCAGGCCAGGCCTGCCACCCACCACCTCAGAATCTGGTTTAGGTGCAGACTCACATTCCTTCCTGGACCGGTACATCTTAACGCTCTGCAGGAAGTTTGAAAGGGATAGAAAGAGGGGAAACACTGAGAACCTATCAGGTACCAGCCAGGCTCGGAACCAGTGGTTTTCCTTTCCAGCCTCTCATCTTTCCAAACAGGCACCGCAACACCTTAGGGCGGCCAGCTCCAGAGGGTTAGTCAGTGTGCCCCAGATCCCATGCTCTGAGTATGAGGGAGGCTCAACCCAAACACAGTGCCCTCAGCCAGCACAAAGCTGGCCTGTAAACGTCAGCACCAGCTGTCATGGTGGCCCACACGTGTATCCACCAGCACTCTGAGAGACTGAGGGAAAAGGATCGTAAGTTAAAGCCAGACCTAGGCATCTTGGCAATTTAACAAGACCTTATCTCCAAATAAAAACGAAGAAATGGGCTGGGGATGCAGCTCGGTGCAAAGGCCTTAGGTTCAGCCCCCAGATGGTACTAAGGGGGTGGGGGAAGCCCAGTGCAGTTCAGTGCAAAATGTATTGGAGATTCAAGAGGGAACAGGAGGGTGCTGTTCCTGCCTGCAGAGAGCTGACATTCTAGACTGTCCTAGACTCTTCTCTGTTGCCTGAACAACTTTATGAATTTATGAAAATACTCTGTAACTTGTCCCAGTATGTGCCAAATGAGAACGTGAATGTGGGTAGGGTAGTGAGGCTGAGAAACTAAAAATTTAACTTGTATGCAATTTAAGCCGTGTGTGGTATGGCTGTCACCCTGAACACTACACGGTGAGGCTTTTAACTAGTCAGTGATGATCCCGTGATCAAGACTGTGATAGGCAGAGTTGAGGGGAAAGGTCAGAACCTTGGGCACGGCCACAGCCCAGAGGAGGCACCTAGTGCAGTCTGAATGGCTGCAAGGAAGTATTTGGGCGCTATGTCAAGTCTGGAAGGAACACTTTGTGTGTGGGGGGGAGTGCCAAGGATTGAACAAAGCTAGGGTCTTCCCAGTGAGCTGGTCCCCAGCCCCTTTGAAAACAGTCTCACCAAGTTGTTAAATTGCTTAAAGTGGGCTCCAATTTGGAATCCTCCTGCCTCAGCATCCTAGAGTGCTAGGATTACAGGCAAGCGCCACCAAACCCTTTACGACTCTTAAGTTTATGGAATCGGCCTGGAAAAGGAGCCAGGTACTCAAGGAGAAGCTTTCAGGTGCACTGGGCTTCTTCAACCCATACCTGACCCCTGCCCCAGATCATGACTCGCCCATCAGCGGCCAACAAGAACTTCCCGTACCACGTGCGCACGTCGCAGATCGCCTCTGCGGGTACCCCCGGGCCCGGCGGCAGCCAGTCTGCGGACAAGGCCTTCCCGCAGCACGTCTATGGAAACGTGACGTTCATCAGCGACTCGGTGCCCAACTTCACGGAGCTCTTCTCCATCCCCCCGCCCACCTCCTCTGTAAGCCCCGCCGCCCCGGCGCCCGAGGAGCTGCTGGCGCCGCCCCTGGAGTACCTGACCCCGCTCCCGGCCCCGCCGTCGCCCCCCGCGCCCGGCCGCCTCAGCCCGCCCCCCGCCTTCCGCATGCCCCGCGCCCCGACGCCTCGCCGCGACCGCCCCCTGGCGCCCGCGCCCACCCTGCCGGACTGGGTCCTGGCGCTGCTGCGCACGCCCCCGCGGACGCCGCGCGCCGTGCCCCCGCCGCCCGCCTTCCGGGGTTCTCCCCCTGCGCCCCGGCCGCCGCCGGAGTTCGCCCGGCGCACTCCGACGCCGCCCCTTGAGTACCTGGCTCCGCTGCCCAGGCGCCCCCCCACCTACTCCCTCCCAGACTGACAC